>NDXB01018584.1:82894-103734 GCA_002631895.1 Agapornis roseicollis
TTTTTTTTTTTTTTTTTGCCTTGGGTGAACTCATAGCACATCTGTTCCAAACATGTGTATGTGTGTGTGTATATATATGTGTGAGGGTGTACATATATATACATATATATATATTTAAAATACAACCACAGATTCTGAAGGCATTTAGCAATAAGTTGAATTCCAGTCGCTTTTAGCACATGTGTTGTGTGTGAATAGCTCATTTTCCATAGCATCCTCAGACTCGGTATAAGTCCACACACAGGCATTGTCTTTGCATAGGAACCTTCATGTCTCACCCTGCCGGTTCTGTTGTATGGGGAAAAAGGGAACCTGCTATATTTGGATGTAAATAATGGGAACTGAACAGAGAATTTACAGAATTTTTATATATGTTTTTAAAACCTCAGCACCAGAAGTGTAAATGTGTCAGCCCATTCTGATGTCCATCACTTGTCCAGGTCCACAGCCAAGGGGACTGCCTTACAGCGCCTGCACCCACTCCCAGCCAGTGGGTGACCGCGTTTGGTGAATGGTCAGACACTGTCACTTACCCAGCTTCCTTTGGGTCATTCACATCAGGGTTTTGTGATGCTGCTATTAATTTATTAAAGAAAGTTTGTTGGTTTAATTGCTCTTAATTTTCCTTTCATGGTCTGTCAGAACACAGAGGAATGAATGTGCCCTCTCTGCCTTTCATCCATCCCCACTTAAATCTTTCCTGAGTGAAAAATATTGTGAGCCAAAACCAAAACAGCAACAAGAAATGAGGATAAGCCTGAGGATAACTTCCACTTCTCCTCCCACAATTGAAGTAGGGCCCTTAGCTGCTTAATCACAGAAATAAGCATCAGCAGATACCAGAGCTTCAGACTGGTTACAAATGCAAAGATGGTGATAAACACTTTCCCCTTTTCTCCTTCCTCCTTCCAGGAATAGCTGTTAAAAATTACAGTTTAAACATTACCTCAGTCTGAAGAATGAATTTAGTTCTTTGCAACTCACCCAAAGTCAGGTTGTTCCCCAGCAGCTTTGCATCTGCTGAGCTGTAGCCATTAACCATGATGGTGCCTCAAGAAGTCCTGCCGTGGGACTGCCTAGTGGCAGTGGGGGTACCCACTGGAAGCCTTGTGTGAGTCTTCAAGCCTTGGCTCAGGTATGGGTTTGTCTTATGAGCAGTGTGTGGTGGGACGTGCATGGGCAGGCTGCCTGGGAATTGGAGCAAGCACATAGAGACCACTCTCTTTGACTTGTGTTGAGGAGTCTATTAGTGGTGATGCCATGAACCAGTCCCTGCACTAGCCCTCTCCTGACCTGTATGGGCTAGCCTTCCTCACATTGCTGGCCACGTTTGCTGTGGCTCAGTGACCTGGCTTCCAGGCCTAAGCCGGCTCATCTACATCTGCGATGTGTTGCTCCACACAGCCAAGTCTGGGATGTAGCCTCCATGGAGATCTCCGAGGACCTCAGAGGCTGTTCCTCACGGGCAAGGGTCTGCTCCTTCAGTCCTGTGCTTGCTGAAGATGCGAGCAGCTGCACAGAGGGTGTGGCATTTGTGATAAGTCAGTGATGAGAATCTTCAAGGCATCCCACCTCAGCATGGCTCTCCTTGTTTTAATGACCTGTGTGTCAGCAATAGTTTTTATTTGAGTGATAATTTAAAGATGCTCATGTTAGGGGATGTGTGAGTGGTCACTGTGGACAGTGTGGTTGGTGCCCTTCTCTTTATAGAGACACTTTCCTTTCTCCTGGGCAGCCCTACAAAGAGGTTCATCACTGACGTGCAGCATGGCCAGTGCTCTTCCCTTCCAAGTCATCAGCCTGACTGCAGTCATGTCATGTGCTGGAGCCATGAGGGCCCTGGACAGGGAGATCCAAATTCCAAAGGAAGCAAACAAAGGGAAAAAACCACAAGCAGGTCTTCAAAAACATTGTTTAGCTTTGAGCTAATAATGAAGAGTGTCTGCTGTTCTTGCAGACAAATCAGGCTAATCTGGCATTCCAAAAGCAGCATCCGGCCTGTGATAAAGATGCAGATGTCTCTTGGATGGGTTTCCTCCTTGGGTCACAGTATCATTAGGATAGCTGCATGCCCAGCCAAGAGCTGCACTTGTCTTTGTCTCCATTGCAGGCTGGGGCAGAAAAGGCATCAGAAGCTTTTTTCCTGGGAAAAAGCACCCAAAGATGACCAAGCCTTGGGCTGGTGCAGCAGAAGAGCAGAGGTGGATACATGTACACATACATCTGCACGTATGAACATGTACATCCCCAAGAGCAGCAAGAGGTGTCGTCGTGCTTCAGTCTTCCCTTGGAAACTTGTGATGACTAGCTGAACAGCCAGGGAGGAATCCCGTGATGGGAGGTGGAGTGCAGCCGTAGGTGTCACTGTGAAATGTGAGTTGCTCTAGTGATAATGTACCAAAAAATGCTTCGATTTGTTTCAGTTTGAAGTTGGTTTTAACTCATTTTTCTTTAAGTCTCAGGTCTTCCACTCGCTGGCTTTTGCCCACACTGAAACTTGTGCTCTGAAGCTGTCAGGAGTTGACAAATTTCTCTGTGATGTGTCATTCCCTCTTGGCTGTGCAGGGATGCTGCAATCCCAGAACAACACAGGGATGGAAAGTCTCCAGGTGAGTGATTTTCATAGAACCCCAGACTGGTTTGGGTCAGAAGGGACCTTAAAGCTCATCCAGTTCCAACCCTGTGGCTGCCCCATCGCTGGCAGTGTTCAAGGCCAGGTTGGACACAGGGGCTTGGAGCAAGCTGCTCCAGTGGAAGGTGTCCTCACCCGTGGCAGTGGTTGGAGCTGGGTGAGCTTTAAGGTCCCTTCCAACACAAACCATTCCATGATTCTGTGAATCCTTGTTGTATCTTACATCTCCCATGAATGTTGCCCCATGATCTCCTTCCCCAGAAAATGAAGGATCTCTTAGCCTACAATTACAGTTTCCCCAATAGATTCCTGGGATCCTGCTGCTGCTGCTTTGTCATGGCAGTGTCTACCAGCACTTAGGTGACTTGAGAAATGAATCACGCAGCATCCCACAGGGACAAGTGAAATCCACTGTTCTCAACTTTCCTGTGCTTGAATCATAATTAGTGCAACAAATTGGATGCATTAATGTTTAATTAAAATACAGCCTAATTACCCAGTGTGTTGTTAATAGGATCTAATTGTGGCACTTTGAGTTATTTACATTGTGACACACTGCAGTTGAGCTGGAGGCTGGTGCCTGTTAGACCACGGCCTGCTTAGAGTGGTTTCATATTGGTGTGTGCTGCTGATGCTGGTGTCTCCTCCTGCAGAAGAACAGGCGGGTGCTGGTGACAGATGCTCATCAAAGGCATCTGAAGGCTACAACAGCTTTTCTGTGGCTTTCTGGATAGGAAGACTTAAATGCTCCCTCTGGAGCCCACACTTCCCAAAGATCATGATACTGCTCAAAGCAATAGGTAAGTGCAGATGCTCTGCAAAGGTTTCAGCTGTGCTAACCCTCAAATCAGGGGGGTTTGGTCTGTCCTGCACCTTTCGTGGGTGCTGCTGAAGAGAAGACTGCCTGCATCCTCCACCAGGCTGTCCTATGAGTGCTGGGGTGCGTTACTGACTCCATACAGCAAACCATGGTGAGCAAATGGTGGTTTTCCTTAGCCAGATCTTTTCTCCTTGAGGGTAAATGAATGTGATTGCCTGCTGCACTTTGTTGCGGCTTGTTGGCACTTTTGCTTTAAAACATAGACAGGACTGAGCAGCAGCCACGGGAACAGGCATGATGGGGGGGGGCATACAAGTCCAGGCAGGGGCATAGAGAGCAAAGATGAGTGAAGAAAGCTCTCCATTGAGGGAATGCTTGTTCTGACTAAGGAGGGAGAGGAGCTGTGTGGGCTACAGGAAAACACTGGCACACAAAAAGGGACAGAAATAAACTCGAAATTAGAAGCAGGTTTCTCACAAGAGGCTCTTGCAGATCTGGAACTGTGCTCTCTGCTGGGGCAGCAGTAACAGCAACCAGAAAGCTTCCTGAGCACTCAGCTCTTGCATTCATGCAGGAATCTGTGCTCCAGAGGTGGAGCGGGAGGGCCTGACCCAGCCTGCCTGCAGCCAGCCATGTGCAGGCAGCACCTCTGCCCTCCCCAGGGATATGTCCCAAAGCATGGCCAGGACAAACATCCTGAAGCAAGAAGCTGTTTCTGTGCTATGGCCCTTCCAAGTCCAGCAAAGCCATGAGAAAGCACGCTTCTGGAGGCAGGCAGGTGAGGATGTGCCAAGGCAGTGCATGTCCCATAGGCAGGACAAGGTGAAGGCAAGGGTCGTGTGTTCCCAGCCCTGAGCCAGCCCCAGATTGTGTGCAGCAAGATGTCATGGTGTCCTGGGTTCAGCATGGCCATGGTCAAAAGCATTCAGAATTGACCAAGCCTGACTGCATGCAGTCATGTAAGGGAGTGCGTGCTGTGTACCCACAGCAGCACTTCCATGGACACTGAGTATTCCTGGAGCCAGCCTCATTCTCCTTTGGGAAGCCATAGGACTGAGGTAATGTCCCCTAGGGCTGCCATTAGCTGGGGTAGTTGTAGGAACACTGGTGAGCAGCTTTAAGGGCTGAGAGCCTGCTCTGTGCTTGCAGTGCCTGACTTCTTCAATGCTTTTCTTTGTTATTGTGTTTCCAGCTGTGCGGCCAAGAGCCTCGTGGGTTTCTTTAGTAAAATAAATTGTGGTGTTGGCCTTCCAAGCTCTTCTGTTGTTCAGAGCGGGCTCAGCCAAGCTGGAAGGCAGCAAGGTTATTAGATTGGCAACATGGGCACAAACCTGTGGGCAGCAAACAGCTCAGATCAATCTGAGAGTCCCAAAGGCTGGGACATATTTCCAGTTCAACAGTTAAAAGTTGGAAGATCATCGGATAAAAGTCAAGGACTCTCCTCTCCTAGGCTGTATGCATCAGATGTGGACCTCTCAGTGGCACAGTGGCTCTCTCAAGCTCCCTGGGAAGCCATGGCTCTGCGGTCAGACCTGTAAGGGTGCAAAGGATGCTTGAATACCCAGAGATAGGATGAGAACTTACATCACAGGGACTCTTCATTAGGGACTGTAGTGACAGGACAAGGGGTAATGGGTTCAAACTTAAACAGGGAGGTTTAGATTGGATATAAGGAGGAAATTCTTTTAGGGTGGTGAGGCACTGGAATGGGTTGCCCAGGGAAGCTGTGAATGCTCCATCCCTGGTGGTGTTCAAGGCCAGGTTGGACAGAGCCTTGGGTGGCATGGTTTAGTGTGAGGTGTCCCTGCTTATGGCAGGGTGATTGGAACTGGATGATCTTAAGGTCCTTTCCAAACCTAACTATTCTATGATTCTATGATTCTATCTGTTGTCTNGGACAGAGCCTTGGGTGGCATGGTTTAGTGTGAGGTGTCCCTGCTTATGGCAGGGTGATTGGAACTGGATGATCTTAAGGTCCTTTCCAAACCTAACTATTCTATGATTCTATGATTCTATCTGTTGTCTCTGATTTCTTCTGCATCACAAGGAGCGTGAGCAGCAGCTCAGGGAGGGGATCCTGCCCCTCTGCTGCATGCTGGGTGCACCCCCCTGCAGCTCTGATCCAGCTCTGGGGCAACAGCACAAGAGCGATGTGGGAGTGAGGCCAGAGGAAGCCACAGAGCTGGATCAGGACTGCAGGGGGGGTCTGCCCAGAGCACAGCAGAGGGGCAGGATCCCATCTGGGGTGCACCCAGCACACAGGGGGTTTCTGGGCTGCAGATCAGTCCCATGGTACATCTGGAGGAGCATCCAGTACTCAGAAAGCAGCCCAGAATGGCAGGGGTGCGGATGCTCAGTTCTGGTGCAAGCCTTGCTGTGGCTGTCATTTCTCAATGGTTGTTTTATGTCTCTGTACCCTGGAAAGAGGATCTCGGCACAGTCTGCAGAGCCGTTTCAGCTGCTCAGACAGCTCAGCCACAATATGGTGCCTCAAATTGTTTGGTTAAGCACATGCATCAGCTGCACTTGTTTGCCTTGAAGCTATGAGAACCACACACCATCCTGAGAAATATCAGCTTCTACATAGACATAAAGAGCTTGACAGCACTTTCTAACGTACTCTGCCACACAGGGCTGGGGGCTGCAAAATCTGCTGTGGCCCTTGGTGCTCTTTAGATTTTGGATTATATCATCAGTTACTGCACTCTCAAAGCCTCAGCATCTGGTAGCTGAAACCAGACAGGTTGTGTCACTTTGCATCCTTTTGAGATCTAGGTACTCTAATCTGCATATAGTACTGTACTCTGTGTAGGGACAGGACAAGGGGGAATGGGTTTAAACTTAAACAGGGGAGATTTAGGTTAGATACAAGGCACAAGTTCTTCCCTGTGAGGGTGGTGATGTGCTGGCACAAGGTGCCTGGAGAAGCTTTAAGGTCCGTTCCAACACAAACCACTCTGTGATTCTCCCTGTAGCTGCAGTGCCTTAGGGATGGGTGCTGAGGTCTGTGGAGGTTTCAGGGTGGGTTCCAAGACCCACAGTGGCTCAGGGATGCAGGCTTAGGTGCCAGTGAGGCAGGGTCGTGCAGCAGGGTGCATCTGCACTTGGCTGAGCCCCACATTGGAGCTGATGGGGTATTTCTATGGGTGCTCTATGGCATGAGCATGGGGGTGAGGGCAGGGGCAGGGCTGGGTTTGACTGGCACATGCCATGAGGGACGCAGCTCTAGTAAGTGCAGCAGTGCAGGGACATGGTCACGGTGCCACGAGGGATGATGTGTACCCAGCAGTGAGCCCATCACTGAACGATGGAGCAAAGGGGTGCACTTGTCAGTTAGCAGCACAGAGAACGAACTTCATCCGGCACTGAGAGCGCCATGGGCCCCTCTGTCGTTTCCATGCACTGAATGCCGAGCTCTGGGCTGCACCTGCCTCCATCCTCCAAGGCGTCCAAGCACTGCTGCTGACACCCAGTGGCCATGGAGATGGTAGCGCTTTTAGGGAAACAACATTTCAGCAGGGATGCCTCAGCCGGTGGGATGCAACCTCTGCCTTGTTTCCTCAAGTGCAAGAGTAGTAAAGAGCCCCTGAGAGAGGCCAGCCTGGCTTTAGGGCTTTCAGCCTTTGTCAGGGCACAATCTTGTATCCAGAGGCGAGTCAGATAAACGAAGCGATAATGAGGAAACAGGAGTAAACTGGTGCTCACATCACTCTCTTGCTGGCAGCTTGATACCAGAGCTAAGGGAGAGAAGGAGGATGATTCTGTGAGTTCAGAGACCTTGGCATCCACCCTCCCTGTTTTGCTCTTTCCCAAAAGCAGTTAGAATGTGATAGAGGCAAAAAGATGTTGGTTTTCCTTGCAGCACACACAGGATTGAGCTCTCAGGTGTTTGACAAGTACTGACATTCACGGGGGACGGGGAGAAAGTCTCTGGTGGACAGATTGGATTTTACTCTTCAACAAATGGCTCTAAGACTTGACATCAGTCAAAGACAGTGACAAGACCTGAATCTCAAGGGTGTGCAAAGGAGTTCTCATTGTGTGTTGGGCAAATGCCTCACCAGATACATGGGACTAAGATGGTAAAAACACAGGAAACCCAGGCCTGAGCTGGGAACAATAAGAGCAGAGCATGGCAAAGGAGGGATTTTGAAAGTGCTTTACTGAAAATATTAATTATAGACTCCAGCAGATGAATTAAAGCACTGTAATGCAAATAGTGTGTGAAAGAAATACGTAATTAGTGTAATTCTGCAAACAGAGGAGGGGAAGCATAGTGCTGAAATCCCAGTGAGGATCAAGCATGAGGAAGGACAAGCAGCTATTAGCATTCAGTTTTACTTCAATAGGCCACCTCTTAGCAGTATGTTTTGCACATGCTGCAGATGTGGTGCTGAGAGAAAGGGGCTGCGGGTGTCCGCAGTGAGGCCCCTCTGCTGGGGTGAGCTTGGTGAGTGGGGAGCCCTGTGCTGGGACCGAGACCAGCCTCCCTCACCTAAATACTCCTGTAAGGCTGCAGCATACAGATACCATAAGTAGATGCACTTAATTTATCACTCTGTTACTAAGCAGGTTTCTAGGCAGGCTTCAGCCTAACTTTTCTGGTTTGTGATTACTGAAATAGCTCGGATCTTTTGGGGGGGCTGAGTTGTAGCTGCAGAGGTGCAACATCTGCTCCTTCCCCATGTCTTACCTGTGCCAATTTCACCTCTTTTTGAAACAAAGTTAGACAAGAAACTTCAACCCAGCTTTAAACCTGTGCATTGGGTCAAGGTGGCTGCATCATTTGGCTCACTACAAATGCCTGTGCTCAGTGTCCCCTGCATGGTGAGGTCCCATCTGAGGTACCCAGGGCAGCAGGGTGGGCTCAAGCTGCCTGCCTTGCTGGTCCCCTTGGGGAGGTTTTAGTGTATGTTTAAACTGTTTAAGAGGTTTCAGAACATATGGGGCCTACCAGGAGCTATTTCCAGTAATGGAAAATCTTACTGGGACTTTTCCCAGTGGTTTTCTCCAGTCATTTTCCTGGTTTTAACCATTATTCAGTTCAGTAACTGTTGTCCTGGTGGCAGTTCTGGAAGCCCATAACCCAAAATTTACCAAGTTCCGGATAAAAAAGATGGGGAGAGACTTTTCAGCAGGGGCTGTTGCAGTAGGACGAGGACTGATAGGGTTAAACTAAAAGAGGGGGATTGAGGCTGGACAAGAGGAAGAAACTTTGTACAGTGAGGGTGGTAAAATCCGGGCACAGGTTGCCCAGAGAGGTGGTGGATGCCCCATCCCTGGAGACATTGCAGGCCAGGCTGGAAGTGGTTCTGGCAGCCTGGTCTGGTTGAAGATGCCCCTGCTCCAGGCTGTGCATAGACTCTTTTTGCTTCATCCTTTCTTCCCTTGCTTGCTCCCCAGATAACATTGGGTTGTTGCCCATTTAGCAGTGGAAGCAGCTGATAGTGACTGAATGATTTTGCAGTTGGATGTGTAAGACAGCACTTGCTGTGCTGGTTTGCATCTGATTGGATTAGCATGGTTCTTTACAGAGCTGATTGATGCAAACTTGATTTTTCTCTCTGAGCTTCCACTGCTCACTGGAAATTCCCATCTTTAATAAATGCTCCTGCAAGAAAATGTGTTCTGGGTTGTTTAGATCAGATGAAAGCAAACTGAACCTCTGGCTGTCAGCTGGTTAGGTTTCTGACCAACAGTGTATCAGAATGGGCTTGAAGGACAGTGTCTCATTGAATGCTGATTTATTAGTAGTAGTATTAATTATTATTGTTGTTGTTATCATCATCATCATCTTCACAGGGAGTAGTTCCTTACAAATCAGTCAGCAGTTTCATCAGCTGAATACCTGGTGTTGAGAGACACCTTGGGTGCTCCACTGAGTTCTGGTACTGGAGCCCAGTTCCTAGAGATGTTCCGCACTGCCTTTGCCAGTGTAACCTTTTCATCTCCTGTGAAGCATCTGCCCCTTGCTGCAGCTGTGATCTTACAGTACAAGTTTCCCTCCAGGCCTCCCCACTTCAGCTTTGGCACATCAGTTAATGAAATAAATCACTCAAGTAGCTCATATTCAGCATTTAAATGCACTCAGCAGGCTGAGTATCTGTGGACTAGGAAGACATGGTGAGAGTGAGGTGGGTGCAATGGCTAGAAGCAGGTATTTGTACCTAGACTGTATGTGAGGTGCTGCCCTTCAGTGTGTGTCCTGCTGTCACATGTCTAGAACCTTAAAATAAACCAAACCAAAGCCACAGAACGTTTCCTTTATTCACAGCAGGTTCCAATGCCTTCCTTCTCTCCCTTGTCCTGTCATTAATTACACCTTGCTCCACAGTCAGTTTAAATTGCCTCCAGTGTTTTTCCTGGGCCCCTTGAAGACTTGAATTGCAACAACCAGCCTCCCAGATGGCAGGAGTTAGGGAAGACCCATGTGGGCTTCAGAAAGCTGAGGCCTCCTCAGCTGTCCTTGGGATGATGTTCTAAGAGCAGTCCATCAAACACAAGTGGTACAGCAGTAGCAAAGGGAGTTAGCATCCTGCAGAACCATGCAATGGCTTTCCTGCCGGGGATCTGAAATGAGCACAGATCAGCTCCTGTTATTCCCAGGATTCAGAGAGAGCTGGACACATGCTGTAGCATCCCCACCATGCATCGCTGCATCGCAATGGCAATGCAGGAAGCGTTTCCTTGCCACAGTTTTCTTGCCATCATCTGCAGTTTGTTCACATTTTAGGAACCAAACATTTGAAAGTTGGATACAAAACAAAGATGAAGGTGAGCACATCTCTGAAGCCATGCGTTCAACTGTTAGCTCATCTCTAAGAACAACATGAAGGTATTTCTGTAGCCAGTTCTCCCTCATCAGTGATGTCTTAAAAGGCATTTGCTCAAACTATGTGGTCATAAGGAAAATATGACAGTTATCATACCAGGGGATCAGTACTGTCTAGGTGATCATTCAGATCTGGAGAAAATATCATCAGTACCAATAAACTGGATATGGGAAAATTCATCCCCTGCATCCACTTTCCCCATGCGCCATCACTGACATGAATGCAAACAACTGGGATGGGAGCACAAAGAGAATGAGGCTATAGCCCATAAAAACAGCACTTTAACACAACCAGTACAAATCTCTGCTGCCCAAGTGTTTTGGGGCAAGATAATGGCATTATTTATTCTGCTGGGCATGCAAGTAACTTCGCTGCATTTAACAGAATCAGCCTGGGCTCATGTGAGCAGGATTTGGGTCATTGCTGAGAGGCATTTTGTATCAGAAACAGACACACATACAGGCTTGCTTTCTGAAAACAGACTGTTGTTTGGTGTCCAGTCTTGGAGTATCTGTTAATATTTGGCTCTTAGTATTTAATGTATTGTTTCCTTTATAACTGTTGTCTGAGACACCCACTTAAAAGCACATTGCATGAACAGGCTGCCTTGGTGCTTACCTTTTCTTACACTGACCAATCAACATAAACATTATGAGGCTACTTGACAAGCTCAGGATGACTGGGACAAGGATAAATAGCTGCTTGTCCTCTTTCCTGGGTTCTACAAAGATAAATGATAACAAATAAGAAAACATTAGCTTGCAGCATGGGTCATATTGCTTCTTAAAAAGCTTGGGTTCCAATGCAACTCAGTGTGTCCAGATTTGTTACTCTATGTGTATTTATGCCTCTATTTATGTGTTTGTTTATGTGTTTCTATATTTTACACATATTTATTTATCTATTACAGATGTGTGCTGGGTATATGTCACTGTATAGGGTAACATCTGTTCTGCACATGTGTGTAGTCACCACTCTGTGCCTCTTCCCCACATTGTGCATTTTGCAGGAGGGCCAGTGCACATGGGGACAGCCCTAAGGGGCCTACATGCTGCAAAGGAGCTCTCTGTGGTGCAGGGCAGCAGGAGGAGGCTTGTGGAGAGACTCCAAGTGCCACATGCCCTCTTTTGCAAAGCAGTCACTACCACATTCCAGCCGGCCCCGTGCAGCAGAGAAAGGCACTGATCCAGAAGCATCAACATTTGGGGTTTGCCTGCTCAGTGCACAGGAGATGCAAAGCTGTAGGAATGGCTGTGCTGGAGCAGGTTGAGGGTGTAACTAAACCAAGATCCCACCTCCAGTGCTGGACACCAGCAGATGCCCACGGCAGCCATCAGTGCTTTGTCCCAAAGAGGCTTTATAAAGGATGCAAAAGAAACGCAGGTTGCTTTGGGGTCCATACCAGAGAAGCACTCCTGTGTCCACTCACTCCAAAAGCCCTGGTCCGCACAGAAAATGTTTGTTCTCCCCCTGACCCGAGCGCATGAGATGTGGCTTTGGCTTGCTCTGTAAATCGTTAACGTGGTCTCCATCTGGGTTGACACTGACTGAGGAGCAAACAAAAAGAACAAACACCAGGGAGTTCCAGGACACCACCACCAGCACTGGGGTTTCTGAACAGGTTCTGCAAACACTGGATTGTGTTTTGGCAGGGAAGCTGTGGCTGCCCCATCGCTGGCAGTGTTCAAGGCCAGGTTGGACACAGGGGCTTGGAGCAAGCTGCTCCAGTGGAAGGTGTCCCTATCCGTGGCAGGGGTTGGAACTGGATGAGCTTTGAGGTCCCTTCCAACACAAACCAGGCCAGGATTCTTTGATCCTTTATGATTAATTCTTGCAAATTTTGCCACCAAAACTGCACCCAGATAATGCACAAGGAAAAAGCGTCACAGAAGCACAAAAGATGTGACCTGTGCTGCTTCACTGGGGAGTTTAGAATTACAGTTTCATCAGCCCAGGTTGTGCTGCCATACTCAGGAAAACAAACCCCAACATCCCTCATATCTTGCTGATGACAGCTGTCTGGGATAACAAACAGGGGCCTGAGGGAGCGATCTCTGAGACTCACACTGGGATCTTTGACTGCTAAAGGAAACGTTGCAGCTGGGGGTCATGGTGTTAAGTAGGAACACGTGCAATGGAGCAGCTCATAGCGTTTACCCCTGAGGAGAAGGGCTGGGGGTGTTGGGTGAGGAGAAGATCCCCATGACCCAGCTTTAGTGTGCGCATGAGCCCAGAACCGCCCCCACCCCATGTGCTGGGTGCACTCCTGGAGCATGAGCAGCAGCTCAGGGAGGGGATCCTGCCCCTCTGCTGCGCTCTGGGGAGACCCCCCCTGCAGCCCTGATCCAGCTCTGCGGCAGCAGCACAAGAGGGACGTGGAGCTGCTGGAGCGAGGCCAGAGGAGGCCATGGAGATGCTGCAAGGGCTGGAGCAGCTCTGCTCTGGAGCCAGGCTGAGAGAGCTGGGCTGGGTCAGCCTGGAGAAGAGAAGGCTCCTGAAGGGGAGACCTTGGAGCAGTCTTTCAGTGCTTAGAAGGAGCCTATAAGAACAATGGGGAGAGACTTTTCAGCAGGGGCTGTTGCAGCAGGACGAGCTGTGATGGGTTTAAACTAAAAGAGGGGGATTGAGGCTGGGCAAGAGGAAGAAACTTTGTACAGTGAGGGTGGTAAAATCCAGGCACAGGTTGCCCAGAGAGGTGGTAGATGCCCCATCCCTGAAGACATTGCAGGCCAGGCTGGATGTGGTTCTGGCAACCTGGTCTGGTTGAAAATGCTGAAGATGTTCACGGCAGGGGTTGGATTGGATGAACTTTGAAGGTCCCTTCCCACCCAAACCATTCTGTGATCTATGGTACTCCACCAGCAGCACCAGCTCATGCCCCTGCACACACCATCTGCAGCTTGGTGCAAGCCCCAGTACCTCCCCACCACTGGCCACGGGCCTGGCTCCCCCATCCCACCCCCCTCCCTCAGGCACTGTGTACACTGTCCCTACCGCCCAGGAAGCCTTGTCCCCATCATCCTCTGCCAGCTGAACCTCGTACTCCAGGCACTGAGGCGGTGTTTTGCCACTTGGTGGGGTCCATGTGAGGTGGAACTCCTCAGAGGCAGGCATGGAAACCACCAGCTGCTCTGGGGGTGAGGGCTTCGCTAGGGGGGAACAGAGAGAGAGAAGGTCAAGAGGAGCAATCAAACATCTTCAGTCTCTGCCTCTGCCCCTTCTCCTTGCTGATGGTGTTTCTGGACTCCCATCTCCATCAGCTGCAGCCTGCAGGAGTGGATGTCACAGGGCTGGAGGGCTAGTTCACCTTACTTTGGTGTGTGTGCTGGGCTGTCCTTGTGCTGGGTTGTGGTTCAGGGGCTTTTGAACGCTGTGGTGTGAGCACCGTGCTTGGCACACAGCCTGGCCCCTGTAGTGGAACATTCTCTGCGTCCCAGGAGAGGCTCTGGTTTATGGCAGCTGCCCAAAGCCACACATGAAGCTCATGGCAGCACTAACTGAATCCAGACATCCTGCTCCTTAGTCCAGGTGCTCAGCTGCAGGACTAGGTGTTCCTCCTTCAGTGAGTAACTGCATCAGCATGGTAACTGCCCATAATAGTGAGTGAGTGGATGTGCTGGGTGATACCCCATGCTGTGATCTCCTTCCTTTCCCTGTCGCTGATGTTTGAAATGCACCTTTCCTCTGCAGATCCCATCACACTCAGTTCCCCCCAGCCCTTAGCCTGGTTTCAACAGCAAACCCAAAGAGCTGTCCTGTGCTTGCAGGAGCAGAGCAGTGATTTCAGTTCCAGCATAAGGACATGAAACCAGCTCTATGATGGTTCTGCTAGAGCCAAGAAACCCATAGAGTGGCTCTTTATCAGGGACTGGAGCAATAGGACAAGGGGTGATGGGTTCAAACCGAAGCAGATTGGGTTGGAACTCTGGCAGAAGCTCTTCCCCAGTGCCCTGCTGCTCCCATGCCAGTGTTACCTAGGTTGTGAAGGCGAAGGGTGATGTACAAGGGCCGGAGCAGTGCTGTGGCCACCGAACCATTAACACAAATGTTCAGATCCTTATATTCTGCCTGGCTGAGGTTTTGCAGCACGCAGCCGATATTCATCCCGTGCTCCTGAACATAGCTGTCACACTGCACCACATGGTCCAGCCCCTCGTACCTGGTGTTGGAGTGGGAAAAGAGAATGAAAGAACAAAAGCAATGGCACTGACTACTTGGGTGACACCTTAGCCTCAGGTGTTGCCTATATCCTGCCTACCCCTTGCCTTCCACAAAGCACATTATTGTGCATTGGTCACATGGAATCCTGCTTCCCAGGCTGGTTTGTACACTATGTCAGTCTCTCTTGGAGCACAAGAGGCCTCACAAGGTGCCTCTGTAGGAGCGGAGCCTGGGCAGGATGTGGCCCCTCCTTATGGAGACACTTGTCCTCCTCTGGAGCAAACAGAGCGCCACCAGCCCTGGGGCTGCAGGAAGGTCACGGCCCCAGCCAGACTGTGCACACCTGAATGTAATGAGTGTTAATGAGCTGTTAAGGCTGATTGTGGACAGGTGCCTGCACCTGCATGGGCAGGTAATTGAAACCAGGGGTGGAGCAAAGAAGGAGCTAGAATCATGGAATGGTTTGGGTTGGAAGGGCCCTGAAGGCTCATCCAGCTCTAGCCCCTTCCACTGGGGCAGGTTGCTCCATCCCTATGATGGTTTTTGTGCTCCTCTTCTGGACCCTCTCCAACAGGTCCATGGCTTTTCTGTCCTGAGGACTCCAGAGCTGGATGTGGCACTGCAGGGGGGGTGAAGGTCTCACCAGGGCAGGGCAGAAGGGCAGAATCCCCTTCCTTGACTTGCTGGCCATTGGGTGCAGCCCCAGACACAAGTGGCCTAGGCTGCAAGTGCACAGGGTACCCTTGAGCCTCCTGCTGGGTTTGTGCCCTGGAGACAGGACTGAATCAGTCTCTGTTCTGCACCTAAGGGAAGCCTCCCGGCACAGCACATGGTGTCTGGGGGAAAGGCAGTAACTGACTCACAGGGAGCAGAGGATGACGCCATGGCTTTGTTCCCACCCGTTATACAATGGGACCTGGGTCCAGCTGCCAGGGTTTGCTGCAGGGTGGGTTTGGGGAGGTTTCTGTGGTTTCGTGGGGTTTTTTTTAGGCACAAATCAGACTTTCCATGGTTTCTTTCAAGCAGATCTTTGTAGTCAGGAAAATGGTTCAAAATCAGGGTTTCTGCTTTGTAGACTAATGCCAAGAGCTGTGTGGAAGCTATTTTTGAACAGCAACAAAGACAGGAAGCCAAATGATCTTCTAACTAGAAATCTTAATCTTGTATCATAGGAATGGGAGCACAAGTACAGCATTTACTGTCCAATCCCAGCAAGTCTGACTTTGTTTCTCTTGCAGAACAGAGTCATAAGGCAGCAGGATAAAAGAAGCAACTGAGAATCATGCATTATTACTACCTTTTGGCAGCACTGTTTGCTTGTATGAGATGTACTAATGCTATGAAAATATATCTGAAGAATAAAACTGCTATTTGCCAGGAAGCCCTGCTCTTTATGTAGGGTTCACTGAGCTTGGTAACCTCCTGCTGAACCCATCCTATAGAGATGTATGTGCTGTGATCAAGGAAAAATGTGAAGCCAAAATGATTCAGGTACCTTCAGCAAAGGGAAATGACAAGACTTCGTGATGAACAATATGCAGAAAGCACTTCTTAGGGGTGAATACAAGGGAGAAGGCATTTCCTGTGGGAGGTCAGCAGGGATTTAGTACTTCCTTGCCAGAAGGAATATGTTGCTTGGAGCATTATTTCAGCTCCTCCTGGGTGGATCACGTAACAGCACTGCCAGCCATAAAGGCATATTTTCCATGGCATTTTAGTACCCTGAGTACCCTGAGAGGTTCACTTGGTTGCTGCCTGAATGTTCAGTCTACCTTGCTGATACATACCAATAATATAGCCCATAATGTACACTACGAGGAGTGAGGAGACCAGGTTGCCAAGTGCACTTGAGATATTCCCAGTCATGATAGATGCAGTGGAAATTCTGAACCTCTGATTCCAGTTTTCCTGTCAAATGAGAAGGAAATAACCACTATGCAGCCAAGTAACAGTCAGGCCCAGCAGAAAGAGCATTTTGCTTCTTTGCACAGTTGTGTGCTGCAGCTGAAAGACAAGGAAGAATAAGGCAGCCACCGTTGTTAGTTGTGCTGCCAAGTGGTCTGTTTCCTATAAAAAACAGTTCACTGGACCTAAAGCAGGAATAACCATGCCCAACCTTTCCATTCAGCAATAGAGCTCATGTTGTGCAACCCAGCAGAACTTGGATACAGGTGGAGGAAAATGAGTCCCAAGTATCCATCAGCACAGGCACTGGAAGCCAAGATGCTCTGGTGTCTTACACCTCAACAAGCCCTGAAATGGTTTGTCCACCCAGTAACCCAGTGGCTTATGCAACAGGCTCATGCAAAACCAAACAGCACCAGGTACCAAAGACTGCTCCTAACCTTGCAGTGGGACCTGAAAGGTAGCATAAATCCAGTCACTCTGCAGCTCCACACCACCCGTACAGCGTCCTTTCAGCAGTGTCTGGACCCTCACTTCAGCAGTCCTGCTGAGGTCAAAGCCAACTCTGATTTTTAGCTTCTTAGTAAAAATCACCTGGGTGAAAGACAGATTTCATCAGCACCAATTCTGCCCCTGGTGGGTGCAGAATTAGCTGTACTCCCATGGTGTATTCCCCAGTCCTAGACTAATCCTTCTTGATCTTATCTGGCCTTTGGCAAGGTATTAGAGGTGAAGTTGTTTTTCCTACTTTGTAGATGTGCTTTGTATAAGACACTTTAATTACTTTGATTTAGGAAACTCTGACATGGTTGTTAGAACTGCATTTTCTTTCCTTTGTGCTTTTTAAATGCTGGTTGAGATCATTATAGAAGAATCTGCACAGCTGCATGACCGACTGTGATGTGCATCATAACTAATGTCAGGTCAAAGAGCCTCTTTCCATGCCCTAACAGTTACAATCCATAGCTGAAAGAGGGTGGGATGCACTGTGTTCTTCCACCCTGGCAGGCTCCCATGGGATGCATGGGCCAAAATCCATTTCATAGAACTACAGAATCCCAGCCTGGTTTGGGTTGGAAGGGACCTTAATGCTCACCCAGCTCCAACCCCTGCCACAGGCAGGGACACCTTCCACTGGAGCAGCTTGCTCCAAGCCCTTGTGTCCAACCTGGCCTGGAACACTGCCAGTGATGGGGCAGCCACAGCTTCTCTGGGCACCCTGTGCCAGCGCCTCAGCACCCTCACAGGGAAGAGCTTCTGCCTCAGAGCTCATCTCAGTCTCCCCTGTTCTGGCAGCTTAAAGCCATTCCCCTTGGCCTGTCCCTACAGGCCCTTGTCCCAAGCCCCTCTCCAGGTTTCCTGCAGCCCCTTTAGGCACTGGAGCTGCTCTCAGGTCTCTCCTTCAGGAGCCTTCTCTTCTCCAGGCTGACCCAGCTCAGCTCTCTCAGCCTGGCTCCAGAGTAGAGCTGCTCCTGTAACCTCACAGCCTGCTACTGCACATCAACGAGAGACCATTTTATGACAGAACTGAGTTAGAGTCAATGGTATCCCTGGGTAAGNGCTGACCCAGCTCAGCTCTCTCAGCCTGGCTCCAGAGTAGAGCTGCTCCTGTAACCTCACAGCCTGCTACTGCACATCAACGAGAGACCATTTTATGACAGAACTGAGTTAGAGTCAATGGTATCCCTGGGTAAGGGGAATGTTGGAGCATTAGGATAATTAATGAAATGTAATCTTTTATATATTCACCACTTTGCATCCATATGGATCTGCTGACACCAAGTTTTGGGTTAAGCTCCCTAAAGACTTTCTCGAAGCTGTTATGCCTCCTACAGCGAGTGATGCTACAGGATATTACTGGACCATTTTTGGCAGTGAGCAGCACATCCTCTACCAGAAATAGCCCCTTCTCTGGCTGCATTTCAGAACACATTCCCATCTGGCAAAAGATCCAAACCGCTGGAGCAGTCTGGCTTGTTCGTGGAAAGCTGGAACTGCTTTGGTGCCTCTCCTCCTCCACATGCAAACACACTTCTGCAGGACTAAAGGCAGAACAATACCCTGAGTGTAAGAGGGTTAAACTGAGCTCTGTCTCACCTTCCAGTCTCTGTCCCCAGCGCTGTGGTGTTCAAACCTGTATTTTACTGTGCACTCATTGAAGATATGTGCATTGGGTGGAGGTTTCCACTCTATATCGAGAGAGCCCAGGAGGCCAGGATCAGTGATGTGCAGGTCTTGTGGGGGAGCAGCTGCATTGGAAACAAAGCAGGGAGGAAACCAGAGTGTGGAAGCAAAGGGAACAAATACAAACCCCTCGTGGGATTGGGTGACTTGAGGAGTGGGGCTGCTGGGCCAGGTCCAGTCCTGTGCCCAAGCACAGGTTTCACTCAGAGGAGACACTGAAGGACCAGTGGAAAGGCACAAAGGATGCTCAACCTTTGGCACTCTCTGTCCAAAGAGAGTGTCCTGGGCTGATCCTTCCAGTCCTGTCTTTGCTGACTCTTAACTCATGGTATTTAATGGCTGAGCATCCTCGCAGGCTCATTCAGCACACACACAGCACAGGATGCCAGGCCACAGCGTGCTGCCATTTGCTGACCATAACAGACAAACCACCCATCCTGCTTTAAATATTCAAGTATATTACAGAATCATGAGAGCAAAACAAGAGAAAAAACAGCAGCAGGAAAGCAGAGTTAAAATCATTATTTTGTACATTAGCTGTGCAAAAGTGTGCTTTTACAGTCAATCTGGCTTTTATTAAGCTATGGTAAGGTACTATCATGTTAATACATCAACATATATCATGGATGAATTCTGTACTAAGACTTGCTGCCTCAAAGCCCAGCTATGTATGGAACTGTCATTGACAAAAGCTGCTTGGCTGCTCAGTTTTATTGGTTAAATTAAATCAGGTTTTGTACATCAACAGTGATTTTCTCCACTCTCTAGAGCTGAGGTTATCCAGATCCATTGGGGTTTCTGCACGTTCACTGCATGACACCTGTTTGTCCCAGTGATTTGGAGCCCATCTCCTGGCAGTGCCAGTCCAGCATGGTCACCACTTCTCTCTTTGAGTCTGGCCATGGCTTCTCTGCCCCCTCTTCTGTGTCCCTGCCAGGATTTACACATTTTTTCCTTCTATTTTTAAATAACCCGCCCATGGAAGCAGACCCTGAGAGCAGATTCCAGTAGGAGATAATGATAGAAATCAGACTTCATTGTGCTTCTTGGGAAGCTTGCAGAGAACATCCCTGCAGGATTTATTTCTCCCAAATGAAGCACACCTCAGGCAGTAATCTTAAGATCCCACTTTTCTCAGCTTGTAAACCTCTGGGGGGAATTTGTTATGTGAGGTGGCAAAGCAGGGCCCCATGCAGTGCATCAAGGAGCCAGGAACAGCAGACTGCAAGAATTTGGAGAGAAACTCCATTTTATGGCCTTTTCTGTGTAACAAATAATACTTTCCCACCACTGAGCCCCATGGAGGCAGCCTGGGTTTGAGGTGGGGGGGATGGACGATGGGATTGCTGCAGCTCCAGAGGCAATGGGGCACAGCCCTGTGAGTGCAAAGCTTCCACGTTCAGCAGCCCCACTTTGGCACAGGAGGTAAAGGGCTGAGATCATTGCACTACCACAGGCACAGGATTCCCAGCACGGGTGGTCCCGATCCGGCTCTGGGACAACAGCACAGGAAAGATGTGCAGCTGCTGGAGCGAGACCTGGCCAAGGGGATGTGCTGCGGGCCAAGAGCTGTGTGTTCCTGTGCTTGGGAATCTCCTCTGGAGTGGGTGAATTCTGAGCCTCACAAGCAAGGAAGCAAAAAACCTCCTGGCCTTTGCTCTGAGCTTGGTGTTTGGCCGTCAAGAGAGGATTGGATTGGTCCAAAATGGAGTTTCTGACCAAAACCAGTTACACTGGAATTTGCTTCCATCCTGAGCCTGAACAGAATTGTAGCATTTGTACAAGCCAGTTGCAGCTGTAAAGAGGAATTCCTGCAAACTCAATTGCAATTGGATTCTGAGGGGATGGGAATTCCTATTCTGGGATGTGGTTTGTGTTCAGGGATCTGATTTTTTCTTTTAAATGTCAACACTGCCTCTTGCAGCTCCTCATGGTCACAGGATTACACGGCCAACTGTCCTCACCCACATCACTCATACCAAGCAGGGGGCTGGAAATGCTCTATTTCATATAATCACAGAACCACAGAATGGTTTGGGTGGGAAGGGACCTCCAAAGCTCATCCAGTCCAACCCCTGCAATGAGCAGGGAGGGACATGTTCAACCAGACCAGGTTGCTCAGAACCACATCCAGCCTGGCCTGCAATATCTCAGGGATGGGGCATTCACCACCTCTCTGGGCAACCTGTGCCCGGATTTTACCACCCTCACTGCACGTCCAGCTCAAATCCCTCTCTTTTAGTTTAAACCTATCAGCCCTCATCCTGCTGCAAGAGCCCTCGCTGAGTTTCCTACCCCTCCCCCC
>NDXB01018585.1:0-27411 GCA_002631895.1 Agapornis roseicollis
GTATTGTTAGGCAGGTGGTGAGCGGTTGTATTCTCTTCCCTTGTTATTTCCCTTATCATTATTTGTGTTAGCAGCAGTAGTTTGTGTTATACCTTAGTTACTGGACTGTTCTTCTCTCAGCCCATGGGAGTTACACTCTTTCAATTCTCCTCCCTATACTTCCAGGAGCCAGGGGGAGGAAGGTGGGGGGAGTGAGCGAGGAGCTGCATGATTCTGAGTTACCAACTGGGCTTAAACCATGACACTGTGAGAAAAAAAATATACCAAGGCAGATCCAATATGGACATTTGAGGTTTGGCCCAATTTCTGTGTTCTTGCTGCATTTCATTCCTTGTATTCCTCTGATCTTTACCTAACTATCATCATTCAAAGCATACAGATGATCATATAAACTGTAATAATAACAGCAACAACAGCAACAGTGATAGTAATAATCCCTTGGCTTCCCAAGTTCTCAGTCTGTCCATTTCAGTGTTGAGTTTTGATGTGGAACTTCATGACAATTTTGTTAGATCTTTCTTCAGCTTTTCATGTTGTCTCTGTACTAGCCTTAAATGGTCCTACATGGACCACTGACATATAAATCAGTCAGTGAATTAATTCAGGTTAAAAATAAATCTTGAAAAAGGGTTATTTTTTAATAGGATTATTTAATTGGAACTCAGACTCCATGAACTACTATAGTAGTCTGGAAGTGATGGCAAACTATAGTCCAGAATAAGAACAGACAGCCAAAGAAAGGAAAGAGGTGGGAACATTTCACCTGACTTTGCAGCCAAAGTCAATATCTGACAGAACGTTTGTGCCAATCTTTTTTTCTTTGCAATGGGTGGGTACTATAGAAAAATGCTTATATAGAAGAATTTTAATCTATAATTCTTGTCCTTCACTAATGCCTATTTAACATACATCTACACAACATTCTGATATAATTAAATCTATTAACTGTGCTGTGGTGCACCAAATCCAGTTCCTCTTAAGATGAATTTGTACTTCTTTTATAAACATTTCAGATGTATATTGAATCACCTTTTGTCAGTTCTGAAGATTTCCTTGATTTCATCTGGTAGCATGTAGAAATAAGAATTGAGCAGGTATGGACATTTGGGATTAAAATATCTTTATAAACATGAAATCTTGTCATTCTGGGTGAACTCCAGGAGATGGTCAAGTAGTTTGCAAATTCTAAACACTTTTTTTTAAAAAATCACATTGTGTTGTTCTAAGTTATTGCAGCAACTAATTATCTGAAATATTGCATGCACATAATTAGACATGGAAAATAAACTAACAAGGCTTTTGAAACTGTGAATGTTCTGAAATAGTTATGTCTGAGGGAACATCGATAACAAGCCATAAAAAATAAACAGGATGTATATGTTTATATGGATTTCAAATGGGCATTTTGAAAAGGAAAAGTCTGGTTGCGATTTGAAAAAAATACTCCACTGTAGTCCTATATTGTGCTGTTCTCAGTATACAAACATCTGGACCATCCCATCTAGTATCCTATTATTATACAGTTTATTTGACCTATATTTGGCTCCCAGCACTTCTGGTCTTAGTTATGCAATACAGTATCCTGATAGAATATGGTAATAGTTTACAACAAAAATTGCACCGGGGGTTTGAAGAAATCTCAGTAGTGGATATTGTAACATAGTTTTATGTTTATAAGCTGTAAGTCAATCTAATGTTCCTAGATGAGAGCAGCTAGAATATGTCAGACAAACATCATTGAAGGAATGGAAACAGCTTAAGTTGATTGTGTTCCAGAACAATCTACATATTGTATAATAATAATGATAAGGGAAATAACAAGGGAAGAGAATACAACCGCTCACCACCTGCCTAACAATACCCAGCCAGACCCGAGCAGTGATCTAGCCCTTCTGGGTAACTGCCCCCAGTTTATATACTGGGCATGTCATGCTGTGGTATGGAATATCTCTTTGGCTAGTTTGGGGCAGGTGTCCTGTCTCTGCTTCCTCCCAGCTTCCCCTCCTCCCTGGCAGAGCATGAGATTCAGAAAGTCCTTGGTCAGAGTAAACATTACTAAGCAGCAACTAAAACCATAGGTATTATCAGCATTGTTCCCAGGCTGAAAGCAAAAAGCACAGCACTGCACCAGCTACTGAGACTGAGAAAAATTACTGCTACTGCTGAACCCACGACACATGAAATAGTAAACAAGACATTCAGCTGTATGCTGAAAAATGAGGGAGAGATTAAATATAGGTTTTGCCTGCATTTGAAACACACACGATTTGCAGGGAAATTAGGTTTTAGATCTGTATTTTATTTGTTAGTTCTCAAACATGCTCTGATACCATGCAAACATGTATATGTCCATATTTATAGAAAACCACTTAGTATTCATTTTATATTTCATACATTTTTCTGAAATGGTGGTAATCTTTCCTGTTTTGGAGTTAGTCACTGACTCACTGTGAACACCATTCAAAGACAGAAAAATTTCCATACAAACTAAATGTCTAAACTGCATCTATATGAATAGGAACAGAATGAAACTTTAAAATAGGGAATTTTCTGAGAAACAATAAGGCAAGACCTTAATAAAACAAGAATAGAAAAATATTACTGTGATGTGGACCATTTTTATCAAAAGGTATTTCCCTAAGTAAGATAAACCAGGGATATTTGCCCAAACTCAAGTAGACAGAAATCCAGGGTATGCACTGAATCCATTAGCTGTGGATAATTTCTTGGTCTTTGTTAGGAAGGATGGACTTTTTAACCCAATTTGGTGTTTCTTTGTAATTGTTCCCTTGAATATATGCACAAGCCATTGTAGATTTATGTAGACTTCAGTAAATAATGAAACCCATGGATAATACTGGAAAATACTAGCTTACTACAGTGAAAGTTACAATTTACCTTTACTTCCATAGATGACAAAGCTCATGTGTTTTATTCAGACTATGCATCCAATAGGTTCACTGAAAAAGATTTCTGGAAAGAATACATACTGTGGCATGCCATATGTCTTAATTTGCAGTAGAGTGCTCAAAGATCTTTAATAGAGTTCTTCAAAGAACGCATTTAACTTTAATCTGAAAAGAAAGATGGAAATAACTATGAAAAGACTTCTGTCCTTTTCTGAAATTAACTTAGGCGCATTCCTGTTAATAGTGTTTTATTTCTGCTGTCACAGTACCAAATAGTGTAACAGACATCAAACCTGGAATATGTTTGAAGTTAAAAAGACAATACTGAGATTTTTTATCAGACTTCTTTTTAATGATCCTGCTCTAAACAAAGTAATAAACACTTTGGATTACTGCTTAGATAAAGTGAAAACACATCCTTCCATTATTACCTTTAAGAAATTTAGTTTCCAAATAGATGGAATTAAATGTTCTGTTATATTTTTCTTGCTTTATAAGCCCTTGTCTGCCTGGCAGTACCTTAATAAGGTTATTCAAATGACAATAATCATCTCCCAGTGCAAATGATTCCCCAAACTGCTGTTAGTTAATGACTTACATTAGTAGTCTCCAGTTATACCTTTTCTGTAACTTTCTTTTCATTCACATACCAGATTTCACTAAGGAGTGTTGCAACTACAATGTGTTACCCATTCAGAAAAATGTTCTGTTTATCTTATACAACAACAGGAAATCCCCAATCAGTTTTCCTTCCAAATTTCTGAAAGTGATTTCAAAGACTTGTAACAAAGAATTCCTCAGGGTTCTCAAACTAAAGGGCTCATTTTTACTATATTTCCATATTAATTGCTTTAGCTGTTACAAATAGCAGTTCTAATTGGCTTTTAAAGACTTTTTGAACTTCAGTAATTAAGTCCATAAGGTACTCTTAAAACTGTTGGCTCTAACATGCTGTCGTCTCCTTGTCTGCCCACACACTGGGTAACACATAGACTCTATGCAGCCAGTTCCTTCATTTCCAGTTCACTATTTAGACCATGTATATCTTTCTTACATGGAATGATATGCATAGGCATACAAAGGAAAATTCAAGGAGGATTTGAATCTGACAGTAAATTATTAATCTATTCAATCTGTAGAAAACAAGACATAGAATCATAGAATAGTTAGGGTTGGAAAGGACCTCAAGATCATCCAGTTCCAACCCCACTGCCATAAGCAGGGACACCTCACGCTAAACCATGCCACCCAAGGCTTCATCCAACCTGGCCTTGAACACCGCCTGGGATGGAGCACTAACAACATCCCTGGGCAACCCATTCCAGCATCTCACCACCCTAACAGGAAAGAATTTCTTCCTTATATCCAATCTAAACCTCTCCTGTTTAAGTTTGAACCCGTTACCCCTTGTCTTGTCATTAGAGTCCCTAATGAAGAGCCCCTCCCCAGCATCCTTCAGATATTGGAAGGCTGCTATGAGGTCTCCACGCAGCCTTCTCTTCCCCAGGCTGAACAGCCCCAAAAAGACAAAAACCAAAAAAGACAAAAAAGACAAAACCAAATCAAAACAAAACCAACATTTCCATTCTGAAACAAAGTCTATGATTTCTGTTTTCTTCCATAATTGAATAACTGACTCTTTTGTTTCTTACTGAGCTAATTTTGATGATACTGTGCAAAACCTTATGAGAAGTTTTCATTGCTAACAGAAAAACAGCACTGGATTTGCCAAAAATTTCACTATCCTTTGAAGCCACATCAGTATGATTTAATGCCAGGATGATGCACCTGCTCTTGTTTACCAAGCAGCTCTGGAAAACACCTGAAAATCTCCTGCAATATAAAAATAAACTAAACTAAGGTATCACAGCCTATCAGTGTGTAAGACATTATCTGTTCCACTGTTGCTGAGAAGTTGAGATATCAGCAAGAAGTGGTAAAAGACCGAGATACAATTTTTCATGAAAGCCACAGAAACAGCATTCTTTTGATGTCAGGTTCATCAGATTCCTTATGCAGCAAAGCTTTTCATCACTGATTGAGGCTACAGATATCTGGGGCATGATTCAGTAACCTAAAGTCCTAAGTTGTTCCTGAGTCTCTGAGGTCTGGCAAATGGGACTGGAAAATATGAATCAAGATTTATGATGCTCCCACACATAGGCAAGGCATCACTGCAGAATATGAAATCACACTAAGCATCTTTTTTAGAAAACTGAAACCTGTAGTGAATTTCAGCTCCTGATGAAGATATTGTGGCTATTGGGTGGGCATCTATTAAGAGGTACTCAAGTGTCCAAACTCCTGGTGGAGACAACGGAAATCTAAGAATTGCAGGCAGTGGAGTGGTCCTGCTCACCACAGATTAGAAAACTCATAGCTGCTCAGATATGTAGCTTTTAAAGTTGTTAAGGGTGTTGACTGATGATTTCAGTCAGCTGCCTACAGCATACTGAAATTTGAGATGGTATCTCTTCCAAAGAATGCATATTTCTCACAGAGCCTGTCATACATATCAGTTCCATGCATATATCTCAAAATATTTTAGGGCATCCTAAATGATACTATAAACATGTGGGGATACAATGCACATAATCAGCTAAATTAAAGTATCTAGTATGGAACCCATATTTGGAATTCCTGATTTTGGTTAAGTCTCACTGAACTAAGACCTCAGATTATTAAATCTAAAATAAATAAATCTCTGTAGTTTCATTTAAAATTAGTATCACAATTATATATTTATATAAGATTCTTTGAACAAGCTTAAAAATAAGAAATATGCCACAGAACCTGTGAAATTAAAAGAAAAACTCATACCATTTGAACTTTTTTTACTGATTGTTAAGCAGTGGAATATCAGTTTTAAAACAATATCACTTTAACAAACATTGACTCTCTTGTAGCTTCCACGTAAAACCTCATATGTCTTTCAAAGGAATTTAAATTTTAACTAAATCAATGTATTTGCTTCACAAAGGAGGGAAAAAAATCAAAAGAGTGCAGTCATGTTTCTAAAAAAGTCCAGTGGAGATGTCTTCTAGAATTTGTATCATATTTACAGTTAGAGTAAAATCCAACTAAACTAAGTACACTTCTATGCTTTTTCTACTGCCCTAGATCATCATGTAGAATAGGAGTTTCAGTTCATATTTTGCTTTTTTCTTTGCATTATCTTTCTTCAATTCCCAGTGTAAAAACTCTGGGCAAAATTAAATTTGTAATAAATTTGTTTGAGATTGAGAGGTATTTTTCTTTGTTTTTAACTATGTTTAAAATCCGCCATATTTTCTTCCAAATAGATACAAGATGAATGGAACAAAGTAACTTATATTTGGATAAGCTAAATCTCAGTGATGATAAAGATAGAGAAAGAAAGAAAAAACAAGTCATGTAAATTGCATGGTTGATAGAAAGGAGGTAAAGAGCACAGGTTCCATAGAAATTAAAAGTATGTAGGGTTCAACAAAAATTGTCAGTGTCTTATCAGTATGAACTATATACCAGATGAAAAAGAGTAAGCGCACTTACACTTTGTAAGCTTGATGAGCTTTGTATTTCTTTGCAATCATCTTATCAAGCTTTTGTTAATGGTAGTTGTTTAAGGTGTTATTGCAATCAACTAACCTCTATCGTGATGATAGGCAATGTGCATAAAAGAAGTCAATAAATCAAGTATTCAGCAGCTTCCTGACTGCCATAAATCACAGCCCAGAATACTAAACCAAGCTGCCATTCATTTTGCTTTAAAATATTACACCAGGCTGTAAGAGGTAAAAACAGAAGATAGTTCCACATACCCTGTTATGCCTGTTATAGCAAGATAACCTCTGAATAATACACAAAGTAACCATGTGGTATTTTTCCAAATAAAGTTTTAATTCCCTTCAAAGAATTACAGCAAAAGTATAATCTATCCTTTTTTATTATTATTTAAATACTTGCCATTACAAGGCTGCTTGTCTTGGAGCTTGAAATAAAGGACCATTAATTTTGCCATGATAATATTATGATAAAGTAAAAGAATTTGTGGCAGTCAGCCACAAAGCCTCTCTTACTTACATACTGTTGCAAGCAGCACAATTTTCTGAGTGAACAGGCTTGAAAAAAGCATGACATAAAAAATGATTCAACCATACATTATAAGAAAAGAAAGAGTTTTTATTTAAATCTCCCAACTTTCCTTCTAGTGCTGGAAGAAAACATAAACATATGCTTCCAGTAAACATAACACGCTGATGTCTCAATTTTGTAGAACAGCTCTCTCAAAAATATATTTACCCATTGAGATTTTATGTATAGAAACTATTAAATTGACATCTATTTTCAATTTCTTTCATGGTCAGATAACAGAATTCCTAAAATATATATTCAAAGCTTACTGATTTCAGATATGCTATAGATTCATAATTAAATGATTTCTACTATTGAATTGGGAATACTATCTATTATTCCAATTATATTAGTTTGATACCAGGATATTGCAAACATTTTCCAAATAAAGACTGAATCTTTGGCACAACTTCACATTGCTAATATGAAAGTAAGATGTGATTACAGAAAGACTATGAACTTCTGTTATTGCTCTAAAATACAGGGAGAGAGGGTTTTCTGAAGGCTTTTAGAAAAATAACTTTGTTTATTTTTCTGTTAGGGTTGGGACTGCTTTACATATTTGTTATTTCTTGAACAATTGAATTGTGAAGTTTAAAAATGTAGAATTAAATTTTATAAACTGCTTAAGCGATTTGGAGACACATTTTTAAAAGCACTTAGGAAGTCAAAGTTGAAGAAAACAAGAAATGCCTCAGTACCTTAGGTATTGTTTTAAAAAACTCACAAAGCATACTTGCTTTGCAACCTCCATGTATTTGCTATTCTCTTTTATTGTGAATTCATGAAATAGTGAAATCCATAGGAAAAAATTAAAAATTATGAACCCTGCATTTGTACATCTGTTAAAAGTAAGTTGTGAAAATTATATTTTAAACTTTACTTTTTAGCAGGGTATCATTAGGACAGCTACGTGCAATCAATACAAAATAAAGAGTTTTTAAATTTCTAATTTAACTTTACACTAATCGTACATGACAACTTTTCAGTAACTGAATATACAGATCTTTATACCTTTTGCATCAAAGTTGTCTTGAGGTTTTTTAGAGAAAGTAGGTTTTCCTATGGACTTGAAATTGTCCTATGAGAGGCTGAGATTCTGACGAAAAATTGTTTCTTGTTAATCTTTGGGAAGTCAGATGTGAAAGAAACAGAAAGATTAGAATTAAATGTAGAATTTTTTCCCCTTGCAAGGAATTAAAGAATAACATATTTTAAAAGAACTAGTTTCCACATCTTTAGTCTTTCATGAAGTGAATAAATCCATTTGTTTGTTACTAAAACTTTCAATAGCTTCCATCTAGATTAATATTCTGCTTGCAACATAATAATCAGAATCATAAAATCATAGTATGATTAGGGTTGGAAAGGACCTTAAGATCATTAGGTTCCAACCTCCATGCCATGGACAGGGATGCGTCACCCTAAATCATGTCAGCCAAGGCTCTGTCTAGCCTGGCCTTGAACACCACCAGGGATGGAGTATTTACCACTTCTTTGGGCAACCTATTTTACGTTGAGGATACCAGAACTGCACACAATACTCCAAGTGAGGTCTCTTGAGAGCAGAGTAGAGGGGCAGGATCACCTCCTTCAGTCTGCTGGTCACAGTCCTTTTGGTGGGTTGCCCAGATGTTACTATCCACATATATTCCTAGCTGGGATGAGCCACCTTGTTACATGAGTTCATTCGTCACTAGCCCGAAGGTGGAAAATTCATGATACAGATTTTTATTCTGACATTGTTTTTAAAATTAAGAATGATGCTGCAATACACTTAAATTTGTCATTATCTTAAGATATTTCTTTCAGAGTACAACTGAGCATCATCCATTTACTGGTTAAAATCCACAAAAATCATGTGGGGGATTCTTGAATAAGTAGAAGGATGTTTCTGACTGATGTATAATCAGTCAGCACTTAGCATCTATGAAGTCCCAAAGCTCAACATAATCTGCCAACAGTAAAATACTGAAAATTAGTTATGTCAATCTCTGTCTTTCGTTTTTTCTTGCACCTCAACATTAAGACTTGAAGCCCATGGGCTTTCACAAATACTCTTTTATATTTTAGAAACATTTATACAATGCTTGCATATGCTATATCACCTCGGGGCTCGGGGATGTTAGCTGTTTCATCTGTCTTGCTACAGCAATTTTGCCACAGTGGTGTCTGCAGTGATGCCTAAAAGAACTGCTGCCATTGTAAAACCATTTTAAACCCAGGGCAGTGTGCTGAACTAATTCACCTGCCTGGCAGTGGAAGCTTTTTCTGTCACAAGTAAGGGAGCTATGAAGAAGCAGCAGTAAGCTGCCATGTATGTGTGAAGAATGGGACTACATCTTCTGGAGGAAAGCTTAAAAGTATAAATTATATAAATCTAAACTGCTCTGAAGCATTTTTCAGTGATGCCAGCAAAATTCTCAAAGAATACCTGGGTATTCCCGCACAATGGATATTCTCTGTATCCAGAAAAGCTACTAAAACATAAAAATAAATAAAACTTTGTGCTATGAAAAATTTGAAGGGAAAAGAAACTAACTTCAGCTATCTATTTTCTCCATATAAAGTCTTTCTATATTATTCCTATTTACTATTCAGACTTAGCTTACAGGTTGCAACATTACATTTTATCTCTTCAGTAAAAACAGTTTTCCTATTAGCTCCTACCAGTTTTCTTTCTTAAATAACATCACCAGGTTCATAGCACATTGTGTTTAAGTCTTTAAAAATTTCTGTTTACTGCTGTACATGTATGTCAATGCAATCCCACTAAGTGATCCATGACAGAATTCTGTGTCATTACTCAAATTGAAAGGGAGATAAGAAAAATGAGGGCACAAAAAAATCCAGAAGGGTGTCTTTTCTCTGACAGAAGCTAGCAGCTATCAGCACTTACACACAAACCACACATACACACACACACACACACACGCACACAAAGGAAAAAGAGGGTGGCCCCAGTTGTCACCAGTTCTTCCAGGTATCTCTTACTGTGGCAACTGTCATAATAACATGGTCAATGGTGGAAATCCAAAAACTGTCATGTGCTGCTGAAAAGACCAATCTGTTCTTGCCAGCCAGGATCAGCAGCTTTTTAACCACTTGTTTTAACAAAGAACTGATTCACAGCTGTTGATTGTCCAAGATCTCTGACAAAGGTAGCACCTCTATTAAATATCCATTCCCTCTTATTCACTAGATCACCATTTAATTTACATAAGTAGGGAAAAACTTGCAATGTCTGTCTCATTATTCAACTTGTCTTCCCATTTTAATCAAGGTGGAATCTGTACTTGACATGAAGTTATAAAACTTTTCATATTTTAAAATTTTATAACTGCATCAAAACTGTGAAGTGATATATTTATAGCCAATCCACATAAAACAACTTTCATTTCTAGAAAAAAAAAACAAACAAAAAAACCCAACAACTTATCATATCATATGGAGGTATTTTTCCTTCAGCAGCAAAATCATTTCACCTTAATTTCCATATATTTAAGAAAAAAAAAAAAAAAAGAGGAAAATAAGTGCCAAACCCAACTTTCTCAAAGCCTGAGGCAGAAAGCGGAGGTATTTCCAGCATCTTTCAGGTGTCTGGGTTATCTAGTAATTTTACATTCCAAGTCTAACTCTGCTTTTTCCTAGCTGTAGTTGACAATAGGTTTGAGAAGAATAAACTGACCAACACACAAAACTGGTTTTCTCTGTAAGAAGTACTTAAGAGTTCATATATTCTACAGCAGTGCCAATGGGAAGGACAGAGAACAGGTGAAGACAAGCCATTGCTGAGTTACTCCAGGATATTGGATAAATTCAGTTCCGTGCTTTCTTCAGATTCAGTGTCTCCTATGAGTGTATGAAGTCACATGGCCTTTACAAAAGTTCTTTAACTGCACAATAAGTGCTTAACAAGGGGAGGCATTCTATCTCATGTATTTGTATGCTCAGTGTCTTATTAGTGATTTACTCTGGTTGGCCCTCTGCTCCTGTGGATACACAAGGTATGGCAAATAAAATGCATATTCATACGCTACTTTCCCTTTTTTTTTTTTTTAAGGGAATTACAAATTGTATATTCCCTCTATTTGCATAAAAAGCATGCTGTCTAGAGCAAGTGTGATTTACAGAATGTATATGTTGATGTTAATCTACTACTGTCTAAACTACTCATAAAAGCAGGAGGATGAGATTGTAGGAATGTCAATTGATGATAAAATCAAGTTGGACTGATTCTGTAGTAAGTTGCATACAGAAGCTGATTCTCTTGATCAGCTACTGATGTTTACAATTGGTCTCCTGGTATCTGTGCTATTTTCTAGCCTGCCTGGGTGCATACATAATTCCTTGAAAATGGTCAACCGGCAGTGCTAATAGAAAGGCGGGTGCCTACATCTATCAATAAAGACTGCGCTGAAAATGTGACCTGTGTTATACCAGACTACATTTGCAGAAGGGGAAGACTTAAACTTTAATCTTACATTTTACTACTATTTTACTTCCCAGATACCTTTCCATTTCAGTCATAAATTGTGTATTTGCCATATCCTCTAGTCTTCTTAACATAAGTCCAGTCAAAATAAGCAGATTTTTAATTAAGAAAGCTGCTAGCAACCCAATCATCTCTAGTTGGAGAAAGAAAAGTAAACGATGGTTGTGGGGGTATAATAATGTGCTGTGATCAAGGCTGAATCATAGCTGAAACCTGAATCTGATTGTCCCACTGTGGGGTGATTGAAATGTGAAAACATAATTTAATGCATTCAAAACCTTTACACAGATTCCTAAGTGAATTACAAAAACTAAGGTAGTTGCCTTAAAAATAAATTATACTTCAGTGCTTCTACATGCATACTAATCTGTATCACTGGGCGTTTTATCCAACTATGGTGGAAAAACTAAAGAGAAATATAGAATCCTGAACAATTCACAATTTTATTGGGGCCTGATTTTGTTTTAGCACACGTGCCTTCTATTTTTGTAAACATACAGAAATTTTAGCTCATTATTCATTATTACTTTCATTTCAGGACTGCCTGATGGGCAGCATACCTGGGCCATATAATACTAGATGTGGTACATAAAATGAGAAAAAAAAAACCTCCTTCCTTAAGGCCTCATTCTGTAAAATTAATTAAAAAAAAAAGTATAAGAAAATTTTTAAGCATGATTACACTATACTCTGCATGTTACAATGTATTTGTCTGTTTAGATAAAAGAGTGAACCATCAGGAAAATCCTGAGTCTTGTCTGTTGGGGGAAGAATAAATACAAGCCTAAAATTCTAAAATATAAAATTCAGGAAATGAGGCTTTATAAAATTAAAGATTGAAACTGTCCTACATTGACATTATTTGAAGTTTGTCGTTATCTTTAGCAAGGTCCTAAAATGTTGTACAGATAAGTTCATTCAGAGGTTTGATCCCAGAACAAAGTAACACAATCTTTATGACTGAAATGCACATGGTTTCCTTCTCTGATAGAATGACGAAGCTTTGTGAAATGTTGACCATGGAGGATTACTCAGAAACTCTCACAGAGTATCTGATTCACTTATGAGTACATTGTTCACTACAAAGAGAAATGGTAAGTTTACTTCAAGCCCTGTATTTAGGATGAACCCCATGCTATGTCCGAAGAGATTGTCACATCCAGTTTTTGAAAGCTGAAACAGAATATGGAAAAGGTCTTGGAGTTTCTAATGTTGCCTAATGTATTAACTTCACTTTTATGTTCAGGAAAGTTAATTGGAACCACACAAGCAATCTCACATGCAGCATCCTGGCTTTTTTCCCCTCTTAATTTCTATCATTTATTGAGCTTTCTTATAACCTGTCTTGGCATTTTACATTTCATAAATGAAAAGTAGTGCAATGCGAATCCTACCGAACTGATAGGAGCTAGAACTAGTAGAGTCAGTTTACAGTGAATTCCTTATCCCCAGAACAAAGCTACAAGCACTAACTGAGAAATCTGTACAAAAGTCTCTTCCAGTAGAGACATCTCTAGTTAGGATCTCTGCACAGCAGGAAAAAATGCAGATACTATCTCCACGTAAAAATCTGATCAATATTTATCCAACAGCTATTAAAATTAAAAATACATTATTACTTCTCACTGTTTTGTTCTAGAAACCTACTAAAGCTTATATTCCTTAACTAAGGCATTTGAATCAGAAGACAAGAATGAGGTCCAACATTCAGAGATTGTTGAAGTCTTTTAAGAAGTCTTCCAGACAAACTGATTTTAATGTGCTAAGATCTTGTACATTAAAAAACTAATATAATGTTAAAAAATCCACAGGTTAATGAATAGTTATTTTATTCTCTCTCCAATGGTAGTGCAAGTGGAAGTGGGGATAACATCATCAGAAAGTTTTTGGACAAACTGTGGAAATGGGCAGGAGATATGATTTCATTCAAACTCATTAAAATTTTTATAAAGACCAGTTACAGTTCTCCTTTGTTCTCTTTATGTAAACTTCTTAGTTACTTTAAAGAACAAACTAGTTTTTGGTGTTTTGTAAGTATTCTTTAATACATATCTAATGTATATTGATTAAGAATGGGTCATTCTATTTTTTTGAGACCCTGTGAAATACACTGTTTTACAGATAAGCTAAAATTACCTTTGCCTTTAAATAGTATTCTATTACATTTCTGTCTGGAAAGAGATCATTGAAATTCTAAAATCCTGTTGGGACACAAGTACAACATAACTCTTGGGTATATGAAATATAGATGAAACTCTAGATTCTCAGAGAAGGCAAAATGAAACAAACGTAAAATTTTGCAAGTGGAAGATGTGTTTTGAATTGGGCTAACGCAGTTTTTTCAGCATCAACATTCTCCTTGAGGAGGGAAAAAAGTGTAATTCCAAGGGCATCCCAAATGGGCCCCAGATGATCCGTTAAGCAACTGAATCCATTTGCTTCTAGCACTGGTGAGAGAGGCTTCCTGCTGTTCTGTCTTGCCTGTTAAAGCCTGCTGGCTCCAGGATGAAACCAAGACACTTTGCCCTTTATCTTTTTTAGGAGTACATTTCATCAAGTAGATATCCCAAGAAAAGCCATAAAGCTGTATGTTAAGAAATACAGGAAATCCACACTTCCTGTCAGGGTAGACTCAAAGTTTTTAGAAGTTTTCCTTACTTGGAACAGAATAGACTGCCAAAGTGCCAACTCAGGCATCTAGGATAGATTTCACCAGTGCACAGAATATAACAGCTTTCTGAAACATTTAGTTTCTCATTCTTTCTGTGTCTTCAGAAGCCTTTTTCACCACTTTTGAAGCCCTGAAAAAGATATTGATAGTTTAAGGTCTCATGTCTTTATACGATAAATATAGAGGTAACATAAGGATACCACAATAGGATTTTGTTCAGAAATATTTTTACTCCTTCTTAGCTTCCAGGTGAGAGTTCTACCTTAGTAGTACACAGAGAAATGAAGACCATGACCCTGAAAAACAATAGGAATGGTCTGCACTTCAGCATAATATGTGATGCTTTCTACAGTTACAAAGGTTAGCTTTAGGAAAAGGAAGTGGATGTCCTCTGGTACAACTTATTTCTATAAAATGCAGAGCACTGACTTCACAGGAGCTGTATCTGCTGAACATCTTTCAGAAGCTGAGTCGTTAAATTCCCTGACAATAGAAGACAGTAATGATTTTAAGCCAAACAGTTTCTAAACCTGTATTATGGAGCATTTTATCTGTAATAGTGGAAGGTCACAGGGCAATGCTGTGTCACTTCAGAACTGAAGCATCTCATATCTTGTTTTTCTGAGGCACTAAAGACATAACGGTACTGCAAGAGAAGAGAAATTACTTTGTAATTTAATTTCAAACTTATTCAAGTATATAGTAAACAGTTATCCTGTCTTTCAGTGTCTTCTCTGTAGTGTGTCTAACAGAACTGCTCTGTAAGGAGTTCCTAAAGGGAAAGTCTTTGCAGCACATGTTCCTGAGAGAGGAAGAGGGACTGTGGAAATACTCAAATACTTCTGAAATTATTCAGGGTCTCTATATGTTCTCATTAAAGGCACAAAACTCAAATTGCTATGTTCTTCCTTATTTCCATGCTGAATTTAAAATAAAGTTTTCAAGGCAGATAGTATAACCTTGAGTACTATTGAGCATATGTCTGCACATCTAAGGGCTGCTTTATTATTTCTAGGGAAAGGACAATATGAGATTTTGCTGAAATATAGGAAATCAAATAAATGAAAAAGAAAACAAAGGGCTTCCAGTTAATGGAGGCAGATTATAAATCTCCTATGAAAACAGAATTTCTGTTCACTGTTCCTGTGGTGTAACCCAACACCAATAGCAAATTACTTAGCATGTAACACATTTAACTTGCCTTGAAAATACTACAATCACAAGACAAAGAGTGATTTCATGGGTTATAATTTCAAGAATATAAAAGATACTGCTTAAAAAAAGCTCACAGCATTAAATTTTCCTAAATTAACTGTGACGGCTTCATAAAGATGAGAATTTTGCATGTAAATCTAACCTCAGAGAGAGCTCTTAATATGCTGTAAAGCCACAGAACTTCAGGTAAATGCTCTGAAATTCTGGCGTGTTGGACTGGAAATTTCTACCATGGTAATATTTCTTCCATTTATTCCATACAGTAATACAAGGTAAACATCCCAGAATGGCCTGCAATTAACACCTGCTGTGATGTCTCAAATTTCACATACTAAACAGACTTGAGCCAAGACAGTACTTGGAAGGTGTAGGTGCTTTTTTATATATGGCTGATGAGTAAATAAGTAGTTCCATTTGAATGCTAGTCTGTCTTTGCTTTCCATGTGTATAAACTTTTGAACTATGGCCTTATCTTCTTAAAATGCATTCATCAAAGTTGTCAAGGTTGTCTCCCTTAAAAGGTATGTATACATATATATATATTTACTTCCATTTTAAATGATATGAAATTTTGAAATATGACCTAGAACTAAAATTAAAAGGTTTGAAAAAAAAATATTGTTTAGAAAATTGTGTAGCTTAAAGATTCATAGAAAAGATTAAAATAACCACTTTATAGCCTTGTAATTATTATCTCATCAGAGCCAGAATCACAGAATCACCAGGTTGGAAGGGACCTCTAAGATCATCAAGTCCAACCCATGCCCTACACCTCAACTATTAAAATGTGATCACGTGAAGCTTGGAAGATGAATTTATAATGGAATAATTTTACTCTTGCAAATACACTCTCCCACAGAAGACAGGAATTCTTGGTAGAAACTGTAAACTATAAGATTGAGTTAATGAATCTGGGTTATTTGAGCATGATTTTGTTTCTTGATATCTCACAAGTTGAACTTGCAGTTGCTTAGAAGCTATTTGCCTTTTCCAGGAAACTGAGTTAGAGGCCAATTCAGAGATATGTGGGCCTAATTGCAGAAATTCTTTGCACCTCCTGTCTTCTTCTATTGTACAATATCAAACACAAAGCATTAATCTAAAAAAAAAATTACTGAGGAGGATGATTGCTGTTAAATAAACTATCTATCTGTTTGATATGGATTGACAATTCTTGACCACACAGTAAAACTATCTGAATTAAAGTAATCAAAAGGAAATAGATTTTTCCTTTATAGTTTGCTATTCTGTTCAGAGACTGATAATTTACCAGCCACCTGTGCTTCTAAGTACTTCTGGCAATTTTCTGTGATTTAAAGCAGGATGCAACTGGCAACATGGAAAGATTTTGAAGGTAATTTTACTGTGAGAAAACGCTCTCACTGAAATATATTTCAGTAAAAGGTTAAATACACCATGTCTTTTGTAGGTGCCTAAATTGTATTACATAGATAATAAAGAAAAAATCTATTTAAGCTATGCTATTATAATTGAGATAATAAAAGAATAGAAATACCTCTGGTGTGCAAAACTAAAAGCATTTTGTATTCTACAATTAAATGCCTTTTATATAAAATAAACAGTGTCTAGCATAGTTTCTGGGGTCAATTTCCAAATCCTGGAGCCAAAACTCCAGCACTGCTAGACAACTGTCTTAGCAATATAAACCTATCTGTAAGTGAAAGTTGGAATGTACATTAGCTAGAATCTAAAAACTAATGTTATGAACATGTATTTTTTTACCGTTACTGAGTGCATGACTGCATATACATATACAGATAAAACTAATCTCTTCCCATACAGCTGCATTGGCACAGTGCTGCACTTTATCTTTCTTTTTGTGGGCTGAGTAATAGAGATTTTGATTTACATTTGTGTGTGTGTGTGTGTGTGTGTATGGATGTGCAACACAGTTACTGAGTTTTTAGCCAAACCTGGTTTACAGCCAGATAGCTTAGAGAGTTGAAGATCTCATCTAGCCATAGCTGTACTTGTACACACTTAAGTTGTATACACTTAAGTATATTAGTTACTTAAAAATTTTACTATTTATATTGGTAGGGTTTTTTATTTTTGGAAATATTTTAATTAATTGTGGTGAAAAAAGATTACAGGCTAATTACTTTTAATGCATCTATTCAAACGTATCTAGTACAGCGCAGAACTTCACAGGCAAAACCCTACTTTTGCAGGTTTAGATCTATTTACAATATATGAAACAAAATAAAATTTTACACAAACGTTAGACCACAAATTTTGAAGCATAAAATGTTTTAATACTTTCCAATAAATAAAAATAATAATAACTTCTCTTCCCTTTTGTGTGTGTGGGCATGAATTAATACTCTTGGCAGTGTTTTAATCCCAAAGCCAGAAAGTATTGAAAATTTAAGAAGAAATTTGTTATGTGCTATTTCAGTCTCCTGTAATAGAAAATGCTAGAAGCTTCCAGGGAAATCTGTGTTTTAGACATTTGCAGTCCAGTATAGCATATAAAATATGATGGCTATGGAGCCTGTAGTGAAAAAATCATCAAGGAACTGGGAACAACAAGATTTTTAGGAACAGGTGCCAGTGAATGAAAGAGATTAAAAAAAAAAAAAAATAGGAAGAGTCTGTGGTTCCCAAGAAAGTAAAAATAGATGGATTTTTCTTTCATATTTCTATTTAAAATATTAATTACAATAAGAAATCCATTCACACAGTCATAAAATTTAATTAACTTATTAATAATACTTACTAAGGCACAACATTTCATTTCTTTCTTAATATACCCCTTAGCTATTTAAATATCTAAAATAAGCCCAGACCTTTCTATGGTGTTGTCCTGTGTTCAGCTGTGACAGTTGTTTTTCTCCTTTCTAGTAGCTGCTGCAGTGCTGTGTTTTGGCTTCAGTCTGAGAACAATGCTGATAACACACCGATGTTTTAGTTGTTGCTAAGTAATGCTTACTCTGAGAGATTTTTCAGTTTCTCATGCTTCGCCAGTGAGGAGGGGCATGGGAAGCCAGGACAAAGTAGAGACAGGACACCTGACCCAAACTAGTCAAAGAGGTATTCCATACCACAGCATGTCATGCCCACTATATAAACTGAGGGGGTCACCCAAAAGGCACAGATTGCTGCTCATGTTGGGCTACGTATTGGTCAGTGGGTGGTGAGCAGTTTTATTCTCTCCCCTTGTTATTTTCCTTATCATTATTATTAGTAGTAGCAGCAGTAGTGGTTTGTGTTATACTTTAGTTACTGGACTGTTCTTATCTCAGCCTGTGGGAGTTACATACTTTTGATTCTCCTCCCTACCCCTCTGGGACCAGGGGGGAATAAGAGGAGAAGCATGCAAGTGGCTTTGTGGTTCTGAGTTACTAGCTGGGCTTAAACAATGACAGGCACATTGTTTAATGCTTTAGACAGCCACTCACTAGCTTGCTACATGGGATATTGTTATAACCAGAGTTCCATTTTCCTGATAGGGAAAAAGAAACCAAGAAACAATTCTGAGATTTAAAAGACACACAGTAGATCACTAAGCCAATAAGAGTTATGAAAATGCAAATGTTTTGGACAGAACAATATTAAAAAAGATTAAAAAAAATCTCTTACCTCTGGCTGACATAAAAGTCAATTCCACAGCATAAAAACTGAAGCCAAATTAAGGGTGTTTTCAAGATTTGATCATCAGGTCTTGCTTTGGTATGGAGATAAAAAACTTAGCTGGGAAGCAGTAAGATCCTTCAGGATCAGCAATACAGCAATATCAATTGCAACAATTGAGATGGTGCCTTCTACAACAAGGCAGTTTAAAATTATATAAAAAGAAAATCTAAAAGAAAAAAATCACTTTCTGGTCTGATAACTCAGATTCTGCTTCCAATTTACTTTTTTCAAATTACAGTAGATGGAAAAATAAATGAGACCAGAAAACAAGGCCTAAAACGTTACTGAAATCTTGATTTATATCTCAATATGTAACATTTCTTTATTTCCTGGGTTTCTGAGATATTACAAAGAGGTTGCAACTCTATGTCTTAGGAAACGCAGGACCAACTAAGAAGGGACAGAAACACAGAGAGGGTATTTTCCTTATGTTGCCAAGAATCTCAGTTCATTGGAGCAGGCTAGCTTATCCTTTAGCGTGTCCCTAATTGCATGACTGTATGATAGTCAATTAATTGGTTTACACCATATTTTTACCAACCAGCACTTTAAAAAATAATATCTTTTAATGATTATATATCAGTTCTTTGGCAATCTGGAAAATGTAAACTAGCTAGTAATAATTATGCTTCAAAATTCTTAGGAGGCTGAGAAGTCAAGGTCTGGAATCACTGTAAGGAATGAAAACAGTTATGAAAACAAAGAGCATAAATAATTTAGTGAAAGAACAAAGTAAAAATGTAGAAACAACAGCGAATTAATGTATGTGTACTGTAAAGATAAAACATGTAAAATCTCCTGGTTTTCACTTTAGTGTGTCTTATTTCTAAGTGTAACATCAAAACAGAAGCAAAGGTGCTGAAGACTGCAGACTGGATGATATTGGGGTGAAGTGGCTCAATAAGTGAGTCTTAATACTGATTAACAATTACAGACTGCAGAGAAAAACTCTATTTGCCTACTTGATTAAGAGCTGCTGTCAAGTAGATTCAAGTTCAAAATTGAGTTTTCTGCTAAAAAAATAGACATTGAATATGGCTCTGGAGCTGAATAGTAGTGGCTCAGGAGTACTCTTTGAATAAGAGAAAAAGATATTGATTTTTTTTTTTTTTTTTTTACTAATAAAAGTTAATCTACCTTTCTGTCACAAGAAACTATGATTCATTGTCCTATATTGCATCTACTTCTCGAATACAGTGATGCACTAAATCTTTCTCAATTTTGGAGGATTTCCNATTGATTTTTTTTTTTTTTTTACTAATAACCACACAAGTGTATTATGCTTTTTGTTTCACTTCTATTCAGCCCAACTCTCCAAGTTAAATTCTTTGTATACATTTTCTACTTCAGTTTCTTTGCAAATAAACTACATTGTGGAATTCTCAGAGTAAGATGTGATGAAATTTAGTGAAGGAAGAAATTAGGACATGGATAATGAACAGAAAAGGAGATCTAGAGGGACCTCACAAGGTTGGTTACTGGGTGACAAGTAACCTGTGACATGCTGTACAAAAGAATCAGGGTAAAATTGACTTCTTATAAATTAGAATTTAATCTAAACAGACTAGTCACTAGGCTGCACATTATGACTCCAAATGTGTAATCACAGTGTGATGTATTAGCTCTAAAAATACTTGTCAGTCTTATTTTGGAAATGTGCTAATGAGGAGGTTTTTGTGTCAGACGGACAGATTACTTAAATTAAAAAAAAAAAATAAAAAATCCTCTATAGACATGTGCTCTGTAAATCAACTCAATATTGTTCAATAAGTGATTACCCTGCTCATTACTTCCTTTCAGCTGTTGGATAGAGATCTCAGTGAAGATGCTTTAAATAATCTTTTGCACTTTCCTTTACACCACTTCACTACTAAGTGAGAGATTGAGTCTGATTACCTATAGTATTAACTTAACCTGAACTGATTCTGTATTGGGACAGGCAAGTAGTGCTTAGACAACTAACTACAATGTCTAATTTGCAGGGCAGTAACTTCAGTTTATGGTTAGTTAATAGACTTAAAACTAGTGGATTCTTTACTTAGCATATGTATAAAACTTTATATGTCTTTGCCTTGCTTTTTTCTATCTTCATTAGATCATAAACTGCCACATATCTATAATATGTGAATTATTAAGGAGAACTATTTCACAGAAACAATGAATAGAGATATTTTTATTTTAGAGTTTTCTTTTTTTGAACTTAGAAATACAATATCAGCATGTTAACATAAACAGAGGAACTGCAAATATCATCTCTGAAAAGAGAACCATTCAAGTCTGGTCAGAAAAAATATAAACATATAAAATTCCAACACTTTCATGGTCAGGTTTTCAACAGATGATTTATTTGATAATGATTAATTCATTATTTTCTCTTTTAAATAATTCAATATGAGAAGCAAAAACAATGTAACATATTCAAAGGCTACTCTTCAGAATTTCTATATTTCAGCTGTCCAAAGGTTAATAAAAATCCATTAAAAGAAGTTGATTAATTACTATTAACTCTAGTGAGCTCTAAAATAGGTCCCCAGCAGTGCCCCACAAAAATGATCTGATTTTTTGGTCTACTCAGTCTTCATATTCCTTCTTGAGGGTGAGAGGCACCTTGTGAACCTTTGCTTGCCTGATGTGTTTTTCTAGCAGTCTCACTGAACTTCTTCTGTGGAAATGTTACATGGATAAATGCTTTCTTCTCATGCTAATGCATCAGTGCCTAAAAAGTTATAATTAAGCCTTAAAGCTGGTATCTTTTCAAGATTTAGTATCTTTGACATAATAGCAAGCTTGAGTATCCATGTAGATGAAGAAGTATCAGTGTTTAAACAGACGTCAGTAATTTCTTAGGAAATGGAACTAGATTTGCAGATGATGATGACTGAAGAGTTTAAAAATTGCTCTGTTGCAGTAACAAAAAATGGCATGTGGGGAAAGCCCAGATTGAATTGGAGAAAAAGATATCTTAAAGTTAAGGTTAAGAAATTAAAAACAAGCTGCATCTCAAGCTCCAGATTTTTTTTCTAAGCTCAGAATTGGAAGCTGATTATCCGACACTCATTTTTTTTTCCCCAGAAAGATCAAACTTTAGAAAACAGAATTTAATGTAGCCACTTTATCGGGGCACAAGCATCCTAAAACAAACCTTAGCAGGCTGCTCATTCTTTGGAACTGGTGTGTTCTTACAGCACTAAAATTTTTGAGTAAGTTCCCAATGAGTTGCTTGAGAGATGGAGCAGGCCCAAAGCAGTTATATATTGGTACATTTTGTTCTTTCTGTAACATACTACAGTCCTAGTCACAGTTACTGTTTTTACCACAAGGAAAAAATAGAACAGAAGAAAATCAAAACTGTCTTTTGAGGCCATTTCTCAATGATTTCATCATTCTCTTAATTCCTTTTATTGTCTCTAACTGCCAGATTCATAGGCAACATGTTGAAGATGTTTCCAGTTTCATTTTTCTTACCATTAGATAAATGGCAACAAATGCCAGTAAAATGGGGCAACAAAGGAAACATACCCTATAGCCAGGCCCAGGGAACCACGTGCTTACCAGCAAGTACATCCTTCACCTATGGTGCATGCCTTCCTGGTGGGATGTCCCTGATTAGCAGTGGCTGGGACATGAGGTCATGTGGTGAGATGTAGGTCCTACCATAATACAACACAAATGTACAAGAAATGTGAGGGGTTACCTCTTGTGAAGTAAAGGCAAGTCTATGAGAAATGGCCTGTTTGTGATAACTACATGGTGCTAACAGGCTGTTGAAGAAGCTGGAAACAGCTACAGAGCAGCCACTGGGAGCTTTGTCAGAATTTTTAGTTTGGGGTGGCTAAACTACAGGGTTTGATTTGGACAAGATTCTACAGTCACATCACTTCTATTGCACTTATATCTGGTCCATCTGGTCCATTATTTTGATTTGATTAAAAATTCTAAAAAATCCTTTTGGGTTTCTATGAAGGGTAATAAGTTTTCCTAACCTTTGACTCATTTCTTCTTTTCTGCAAAAAATATTTAGCACACATATTGTGTGCTAAAAGCTGGCAACAAGACCTTAGTCGTCCCTTGCTGGCAATTGGATTTTAAAAGTATTTTTAGCACTTGAAGTATATGGTTACAAACTAATTTCCTACAAACTTTAAATACAAAAATAATTCCTTGGAGCTAAGCACATATAAAGCGCTATATGACAAAATATCCATCAATTCATTTATAGTTATTGATAGCGTGAATGTGTTGAAAATGTCTTTCTTGCAGAAGACAGCAAATAAATTTATAGGGTTTTTTCTGACAATGGATTATTTCACATTAAGCTACATATAAACTCTGTTTTAATTTCTTTTTTATAAATCATCTTAGCTGGGTTGAGCACAAGAGCTAAACACATGCAACAATCATATAGTGCAACAGCTTTAAGACTGCAGTTGCTGGGCAACTTCACATTATTTCATCCGAAGCGATATTTCAATCATTACAACAATGGAAAATTTTTAACAGATTGCCATCTTTTTTCAGGATGTTTCAAGATACTGTTAACTGAAGCCAACTGCTTAATACTACGGACAGTTGGTTCTGTAATACTACAGAAATAAGAAACGTATAGGCAGTAATAAATTGAAAGCTTGTTATAGAAACTTACCAGAAGAGGTAATAACCTGCTCTGGCCTACCACAGTTGTGGTACTTTTTGAAAGGAGTTTTGGAGTGTAATGTGAAAAGCTCCATGTGGTAGCATTTCACTGATTGGAGGTAAAAAAGTTGCAAAATATTTAAAATTAGGGTATTCATATGTATCTTTTTAAAACAAATAATAAAACTGTCAGACTAAGTTACACCCTTAATGTTATCTTATAATAGCACAGTCAGTGGGCTTGCATGGATGCAGCTGAAAAAAAATTTTTAAAGATTAAAAGTTTCAGAGGCTTTAATTTTCATGGATATAAAACATGTTAGATGAGTTTGGAGAAGTTCCATGTTCAATACACCATAACTTGTTTGACTTGCAGAGATGGTTTTCTTGATTGAGTGTGGAGTGATGTCAGGAAGAAAGGAAATATAACCCCCATTTTCAAGAAGGGGAATATGGAATACCCAGGGAATTACAGACCACTCAGTTTCACCTCTGTGCCTGGCAAGATCATGGAGCAGATTCTCCTGAAAACCATGCTAGCACACATGAAAAACAGCATGGTCCTTGGTGACAGCCAGCATAGCTTCACTAAGGGGAAATCCTGCCTGACCAATTTGGTGGCCTTCTACAATGGGGCTACGGAACTGATGGACAGGGGTAGAGCAGTTGACGTCATCTACCTGGACTTGTGCAAAGCGTTTGACACTGTCCCACGCGACATCCTTGTCTCTAAATTGGAGACATCAGTTTGATGGACAGACCACTTAGTAGATAAAAAATTGGCTGGATGGCTGTCGTGGTTTAGACCCAACCAGGCAGCTCGTTCACTCACTCAACCCCCCTTCTTGCCCTCCCCTGCTTCCAGAGGGCTGGAGGGATAATCAAAAGAATGCAACTCCCACAGGTTGAGATAAGAACAGTTTAGTAACTAAGGTATAACACAAATCACTACTGCTACCACCAATAATAATAATGATAAAGGAAAAGAATACAGCATCCCATCAACCACCGACAGATAACTCACGACACCCCACCAACCGAGTGCTGACCGACCACCTCTTCCGACCACCCCGAGAGAGCTAGGCTTTCCCAATCACTCCCAGTTACCTCCTGGGCATGACGTGCTATGGTATGGAATACCTCTTTGGTCAGTTTGGTCCTGTCAGTACAGTCCTGTCTCTCCTTCCTCCCGGATCCCCCTCCTCCCTGGCAGAGGGCTCACAGAGTCCTTGGTCAGGGCAAACATCGCTCAGCAACAACCAAAAACATCGGCCTTATCAGCCTTGTTCCTGGGTTAAGTCAAAACACCAGCTACTAAGGAGGAGAAAAGCTGACTGCAATTGCTAAACCCAGGACAATGGCCACATGCCAAAAATTGTGGTCAATGGCTCAATGTCTGGCTGGAGACAAGTAATGACTGCTATCCCTAAGGAGTCTGTGTTGGGACTGATACTGTCCAACATCTATGTCGGTGACATGGACATTGGGATTGAGTGAGCCCGCAGCAAAATTGCCAGTGACTCCAAGCTGTGTGGCTCAGTTGATACTCTGGAGGGAAGGAACACCATTCAGAGGGACCTTGACATGCTTGTGAGGTGGGCTGATGCCAACCTCATGTAGTTTAACCATGACAAGTGCAAGGTCCTACACCTGGGTTGGAGCAATCCCAGGCACAGCTGCAAGCTGGGCAGAGAATTGATTCAGAGCTGCTCTGCGGAGAAGGACTTGGGGGTGTTTGTTGATGAGAAACTGAACATGAGCTGGCTTCAGTGTGCGCTTGCAGCCCAGAAAGCCAACCGTATCCTGGGCTGCATCAAAAGGAGCATGACCAGAAGATCGAAGGAGGTGATCCTGCCCCTCTACTCTGCTCTTGTGAGACCTCACTTGGAGTATTGTGTAGTTCTGGTGTCCTCAACATAAAAAGGACATGGAACTCTTGGAACAAGTTCAGAAGATAAAGCGGCTGGAGCACCTTCCATACGAAGACAGGCTAAGAAAACTGAGGCTGTTCAGCCTGGAGAAAGCTGCATGGAGATCTCATAGCGTCTCCCAGTACCTGAGAGGAGCTTACAAGGATGCTGGAGAGTGATAGTCAGCGACTCTAGTGATAGGACAAGAGGTAATGGATTTAAACAGGGAAGACTTAGGTTAGGTATAAAGAAATGATTTACTGTGAGAGTGGTGAGGCACTGGAACAGGCTGCCCAAGGATGTTGTGAATGTTCCACCTTTGGGGGTGTTCAAGGCCAGGTCGTACAGGGTCTTGAGCAACCTGGTCTAGTGGGCATGTCCCTGACCATGGCAAAAAGGTGGGAACTAGATGATGTTAAGGTCCTTTTCAACCCAAACCATTTTATGATTCTGTGATTGTGTCATGGAAGTGCATTGTTTTAATACAGGACATTATTTCAAAAAATTTTGTGAGAGCATGGAATCCTACTGAAATAGTCCATGAAGAATTACTTGGAACAATTATGAACATATCTAAAGACAGCACTGTATCAAGATAAAAATACAGTGTCTATCATTTAATGAAAAGAATATTCACAGAACTTAGGCAACCCCATCTTGAGAGACTCAATAAATAATGTTGGTAAAAAAGTTTATACTAAATGACTGGTAGATAAGGCATGTACACTTCTTCTATGCCACTATACACTTCTTTCTAAGAAGCCAGGGTCCTCAATGAAAATTGCAGAGTCACTGAAGATCTGCTTTAACAGGTGGCAAGAAAACCCTACCTTATGCATTACATATGTGCTTTGTGATTGTCTTGCTCTTGCAGTTCCTCACAAATTTCTTAGAATATACCACAAATAACATTTTCATAGAAGATGTAAACAAAACTCTTATTGCATTATTGGTCTAGTTCTTGGATATTATTTTAGAACATCTTGACTGGGTATTTCATATATTTGTATATGTCTATGCACTCATATGCATGCATGTGTGTGTTTTTCTCTCTTGTTTCCTTTTTTAGTGGACAGTTTGTGTATATTCATAACAGAGCACAGATCAGTGCTTTGTTCATCTTGTGTGATTACTGTAACTTCGTGAAACCCATCTGGGAAACAAACCTAAACATTTGCATACATCTGGGTATAAATAACATGTTGCTACAAACCTGATTAATAATTGTATTTAGAAGGCCATAATTAACTACGTTTACATTTTGGTGCCAGTGGCAAAAAGAGAAAATTAATATTTATCATTCCATCATTGAAATAATTTTAAAAAGATATCAACTGAACTCAAGTTTTATGTACAGTATTTTTGTGTGCTTTAAGACTATAAAGCTGTTCTTTTTCCCCTTCACAAGGATCATATAGCATTAGAAGATTCTCTTTGAAATGGAGTAATTTCTCTGTGTTAGCAATATAAGAAAACATACAGTTTGCAGAGAAGGTAGGTTATGTGCATTTCCTTCAGCAGGTAAAGTGCCTGGCAACTATAGATCATATTCAGAAGTAAATGAGAGTTCTGGCAAACGTAATTCTAGTACTCTAAACAATGTGTAGGCTCACAACTTTAAACAGTTTATCCTCACTGGAGCCATTTAGGAGAATCTGCTTTTTTCTACAGAGCTAACTAAACATTGAGGTGGCAAGATAATTCTTATGTACTTGGGAAAAACATAATAATAATAAAAAAACCTTGGAAAAACCTGCACTGTATCACCTTTCATTAACAAAAAAAAAAAAAAAAAAAAAAAAAAAATTT
>NDXB01018585.1:27495-42518 GCA_002631895.1 Agapornis roseicollis
CATGAAAAAGAAAAAAAAAAAAAAAAAAAATGTGAGAATTACTGGAAGTCAGACTTTAGTGTCTCCTGGAATCTCTGTCTGAAAATAACCTGCATAGATAGTTTTAGCTGTGAGAAGATTCAATAAAAATACCCAGGGACCAGATATGAAGAAAAGTAATTTTGCACAACATATAATCATGAAAATTTAGCTATGTAATGTAATTATAAAATTCATTAGAGCAGAATGAAAAATTGGGAGCTGTATGCCAAAATTAACTCCAAGTCAATGCATTTCAGATATACTTTTTTATTTACCTTCCTTCAGCATTCTTGTGATCAAACTTGCTAGCTCAACAATTGAAGAAAAGAAATTTCCAGAAATTTCTATTTTCAAGACTAGGTAGGCCACTTATGAAAAGAAATCCTTCACTCAGTCACAGAATAGCTGAGGTTGGAATGGACAACTGGAGATCATCTAATCCAATACTGCTGTTAAAGCAGGAACTAGAACAGGTTGCCTGGACTTGTGCCAGTCAGATTTTAAATATCTCCATTGTGGAGACTTTACAGGCTCTCTGGGCAACCTGTTCCAGTGTTTGATCACCCTCACTATAAAAAGGACTTTCTTATGTTCAGTGCAGCTGTCTTTCATATATGCCTCACTATCCATGATGCCTCAGTGTCTAGTAAATACTTCATCAATTTGTCAGTGAGGAAGTTATGGGAGCTAGGTCAAAGGCTTTACTAAATTCATCATAAACAACATCCATGGCTTTTCCTTCATCTACAGAGCCAGTCATGTCATTATAGAAGACAGTCAATTTGGTTAGGCATGATTTCCCCTTCATAATCCATGCTGACTGCTTCCAAACACCTTATTTTCCATCATATATTTCAAAACAGTTTCCTTGGCTCATGCCTTTTGGTATTTGATTTTACATTATTCAGGTTATTAGGCACTGTTACTACTAGAAAATAAGAAAATCCTTTTTCTTGCAAGAGCAATTTAGCAAAACAGTGAAATATAACGAAATAACTAGACACCCCTCCCCCCACACACACACTTTATAGAGTACTTGTTTAGATCAAATAGAAAAGATTATGTTGTGTCCAAAAGATGTAAGATATACCTCTGCATGCCTCATCAAATTAGATCATACTGAAATGTCTGCAGATTATAAACTGCAGAGATGTAGAAGATAAAAAAAATCATTTTTTGAACCAGTGTTTGAACTTGTAGCATTTGTTACTTTCATTTTCTGAGCTGAGATTATAATGTACTCTTTTTAAAAGAATGCATAATAATTTGATTTAAAAAAGGAAATAAAATATATATGTAAATACTGTAAGGTACTTTTAAATAGCTTGATGTTATTACACAATAGAGTAATGATTGGACTTGATGATCTTAAATACCTTTTCCAACCTAGTTGATTCTATGGTTCTAAAGCAATAAGAGCAAATGAGAGGTCAAAACACCTAAAGAAAGACCTTCAGAGAGTGAAATATTATCTTTTTTACCATATTATCTAGTCCAATAAAAGTCTTATTTCTCCCAACAACCTTTGCCTGTCTGAAGAACAAATAACTTTGTAGTTAAGATGAATATTGCAATATTTTTTGCCTAGGAAAGCCTATCTATTCTGTAGATTTGAAAAATTCCTTTGGCAAAACTTTCAAGGTAGAAAACTTTGGCACTGGTGGTGGAATGCTGTTTAAGAGAATGTATGAATGTCTGACTGTAACTGTGTTGCTCTTTATCTGTGGAATTGTGCTCCAGTTCCAGTACACTTATTAAGTGCCAGTTTTGCCAAAATTATCATTGCTGTTGGCAACGCTTAATCCAAAAGTGCTTGAGAGGTATCCAAATATTTATATCTACAGATGGTACTTTGGTAGCTTCATTCTAATTAAAGAATAAGATTTGGCAGTAAAGCAATACACAATATGGATGGGATATTAAACTTCACAAAGTTTGCTGCATATTCAGCAACTAATTTTCATCAAAAGTGTTCTAAATATTGTGTAAAATGAGCCAAGTTCATGCTTTCATTTGTGCTCTAACCTTCCATAAAGTCAGTGGATTTTGTGTGCAAACATCTGATAACAGAATTTTGGCTTAAATAACTTTTTGTAGAAGCTAAAGGAGAGTGAATGACCATACAGAATGTTTATGGAAGTCCTGGCCGGCTTTTCTGCGTAGATGATGGATTCATTGATTAATCCCCTGTTTCATTCTCTTTATAGAGTGCCAGAAAAGAAAAATCAGCGAAGAATGATAAGATAGTCAGAGGCACATGCTATGACAAAAAAAAGTGTAACAAAGGAAAATAACACTAGAATTTTTTTCTAGAAGGAAAAACTTGTCTTGAAAGGAAGAATTAAATTATAGCTTAACAGAGCTGAACATGAGTGTTGTAAAGTATACAGCATAAACAAAGGATAGTATTTTCTTACTTTTCAGGGGAAAATAAGACAACTACTAAAAACCAAAGCAAACAAAATCCAGTCATTTAATTTCAAAAATGCAGTAGAACAATAAGCAAATTAAGGTGAATACAATACACAATATACTTTTGAATCCAATTTTAATACTTCCAAATTTTTCTTGCACAATCCACCAAGATGGGACTCATATAAAAGTATTAGAGAGGAATCAAAGCCTTCACCTTGACAAGGTAGGATTATGATGTTAGTTCATTTCCATTAAAAGATTCTCTTTCTGAGGGATAACTGAAGGGTATTTAAACTTTTTTCCCTATCACTGGAGGTTATTTTTATTATCTAAAGACTTCCCAGGAACTTTCCCAAACCACAATGAGAAAATTTATGTCCAGATATCAGCTATTTTTTTTTTTTCATTATAGAAGAAAGAAAGAAAAAATTATGTTATGGGTTTTTTCTTTCATCTAAATACCAAAATGCACCAAGTATTGAAAGAAGAAAGATCATAAAAATGGTGTGCTGTAAAAAGAACAGGTATAGAGATTCACCTATGACAGAACTATCTATTTCATCCCTAAAGATGAGAAGAGTCACTATTCTAGGATGCTTATCAAGTTTTTACAACGAAGAAAAATACAAATTCCTGAAAAGTATTATATGAGTAAGTGCAAGTAAATAATTCCATAATAATGTTACATACATGTTTCTCCAGTCTCATGGTAGAAATCCAAAGTTTCAGTATGAATACATTTTTTTCCCTGCTATAAGCTTCACACATTTTCTGAACTGGTCACCAAAACAAAAAAGTTTTTACATCTTGTATGAATTCTGTGATATATTTCAGTTTTATCTTTTGCCATGAGACTATTAGTTTAGGACTTAATGACAGCCTTGTTGATACCTTTTTTCTATGATTACACTCTGAAATAAAACATATCGGAATTAAGTGGAAATATAGACTAGTGTGCAAACAGGGCCTTGAGTTATTGGATCAACAATACAGATAGCAGAACAGTCTTTTAAAGGTCTTTTATGTTAGCTTTGGGGTCACATTTTCAGAAAGACAATATTCTAAAAGCTTTTAGTCCATTATATATGTTTAGTTAAAGATGCAAGAAATTTCAAAATTGTTTATTTTTCAAATCAAATGTGTGATTAACTTTAGCATAGTAATGTATCAAAAGAGACTCAAAGTCAAATCACTGAATCTTACTTTCATGTAAAGTAGAGGTTGTTATAGTATATATGGTTACACTTTAAGCTCTTTTAATTGTCCTGGGTTTATCAGTAGCAGTCATTTTTTCTTCTTCATAATAACTGGTGCAGCACTGTGTTTTTGACTTTCAGCCTGGGAACAAAACTGATAACAGGAATGTTTTTAGTTACTGCTCAAATGTTTAGTCAGACCAAGGACTTTGTGAGCCTCATGCTCTGCCAGGGAGGAGGGGAGGCTGGGAGAAAGCAGGGACAGGACACCTGACCCAAACTGACCAAAGAGGTATTCCACACCACTGCACATCATGCTCAGGATGTAACTGAGAGTTATGCAGAAGGGCTAGTCCTCTGGGGGGTTGGAGGAGATATTTGGTCGGTGCTCGGTTGGGTGGGGTTTGGTGTGTTATCTGTCGATGGGTGGTGAGGTGCTGTATTCTCTTTCCTTGTTATTTCCTTTATCATTATTATTACTGGTGGTAGCAGCAGTGATTTGTGTTACACTTTAGTCACTAAACTGTTCTTATCTCAACCTGTGGGAGTTTCATTCTTTTTATTCTCCTCCCCAACCCTCCAGTAACAGGGGAGGGCAAGAAAGGGTGTTGAGTGAGTAAATGAGATGCATGGCTGGGTTTAAACCACAACATTAATACAATAACATTTTTCCATATGGCAATAATCAGCAAATTATAATGAATAAAAATTCTGTGCTCAGGATAGGAAATTCAGGTAGTATTTAATTTTTTATTTATGTATTTATGCCATATTCTAAAATTATATGCTTTTACAGATGGCAATTTCTATTTGTTTATTGGCTATTCTGTTAATGTAAAGCAAGATAAACACAGTTGAAAGGTAAAAAACATTTGCATAGATTTAAGTTGTTTGTTGGGTTTTTTTCACAGCCTATCTCTTTGCTGCCACCTGAATAAGCAGGACTGCATTTGACATTTAGAAACAGATCATTGACATTCTATTGCTGTGCTTGCACTTACTGTCAAACACTCTCCAGAAGAGATGTTTATGGTGTGTTTCATGTAAGGAAGTGCATCAGGAAAGTAGGGGAAGAAAATTACTTCAGAGAATTAAAAAAGTTAATATTCTGTTATTTAATTAACATGTTATATTAATTCAGGTGGTTAAAAATACTCAATGAAAGCCATATTTTTAAAATGAGGAGGTATTAGTGTCATCTCTAAAACCACAAAGATTAATATGTCTACCAAAATTACTGATTGTATTAAGTATTTCAATGCAGACAGCATAAATGGTCTTAACATGCCTTGTTTCAGTATAGAAAAGAGTTTATCTTTTACTTATCTGAGGTTCCAGGGTGAAGCTAACAGAGAGTGAAGCAGAGGTAAAATATTCATGCTGTATGGCATAATTTCAGTACTTTTCCTAAACAAAATCCTCTAATTGTTTCTGCTTTTCCTCATGAGAAAGAATGGATTAAATTATGAGTTTGTGCTTGTCACCAGGCTATCTTGTGGCACCATTTTTGGCTTCCCCCAAACTGGGAGCTTAGAGGAACTAAGTTTTAAATTTTCACTAAAATTTTGTTGCCTGAAAGAGGCAATGAATTTCAGCAAATTCTGAACTTACTGGAAGCTAAAAACTAGAAACTCCTATCTTGAAAAATAGTAAAAATCTTTATTCATGTGAAGAAAGCTTTCAAGCTTCTGAATAGAAGCTAGTGATCACAATGGCAGGTTCTTCTCACAGAACTGAAATGCGTGTGTTAGAGACAGCCTTTCAGCTCCCTGTGCAATGAGAAGCTAGCAGGTACAGTAGCAGCCTAGTTGCTGAGGCAAAATCTCTTCTGAATTCTAGGCCATAGAAACAAAGATACTTTGCAACTCAAAAAGAACTACTTCAGCATATGGGCTCAGTTGAAGCTCTAGTGATCAAGATCATGCTTCTCTAAGCTAGGCTGCTAAGGCAGGTTAACTGCAGGATGATAACAGACCCAGGCCACAGCTGGTTGTACTTGAACCTTATTCTGAAAGAAAATCTGATCTTTAACCACCTAAAGATGTTACCATAGACATTAGACATAGCAGGTTCATCTACACTACCAAATAAAATAAGCCCAGGACCTTTCTTTGGCCTTTATCTCCTCTAAAGCAAAATGACCACATCTAAGTTGTCCATTAGGAATAGTCCAGAACTATTCCTTGGAACTCTCTAGTTTACTAATATAGGCAGCTATACTGATAAGAAATCAGTGAAAGTATTAAATCACTTGAGTAATCTCTCCAACAGTTATAGACTGATGCTCAATCTATCTCTTGTGTCTGAGCACATCTGGGAGGATAACATGATAGTGATGAACACCAAACAGGATCTTAGTTACAGCCACTCTATAAGTCAGAGAGATATTTGTACGTTGCTGCTCCCAGACTGAGGTCCAACACATTGCTATTATTATTGTTGTTATCATCAATAATAATAGTAGTAACAACAGCTGTGATTATTATAATAATAATAATACTAATAATAATTAATAATTTGATTGTATAGATATAGCCAATGCCTATGGAAAACTAAAGTGCTATAGACAGAAATCCTGAAGGCAGTTTGAATGGTAGTAAGTTAGTGTCAGGGAATGTTCCAGGCTCTGAAACTTGTTTGTCATCACTATTAGATTGCCAAGACAGTTCCTAAACCAGTTTTAGTCCATACTGAGCTTTGATGCAAAGAGTTCCCAGGCAGAGCTCAAGGGTTAGTATGGGTCAGGGACTAACTATTCCCAGAAGGCAGTTTAATGTTTTACAGGGAAGAGATCTGTATGACATAGGTGTTTGCCTCTCTGTGATGAGTGACATCAGTGCCACTCTACAGTCTCAGACATGCAGTTACTAATTAAAACACAGCTAAATGTGTCCCTCTACTTGAGAAGTTTCTGAGGGTCATGAAATGTATATAGTTGTTTTCTAGCACAGTTTTACTGCTGAGTTCTAAAGAGAGAACCTCTTAGCAGGAAATCAGATGTATATCAAAAAACACTGAACAATTATGAGACAGAGGGAAGTTTTTGTCCTTTCTTGGTGCCCGGGTTGATTTCATTTAGTACTCAGAAGTGGTGCTTGCCACACGAAAATGAATCCTTGATCACCACGACTACTAAGAATGATATTTTTCATACTCATCCCACAACCCCCATAAAGCCCTGAAGGTTTTGTCAAGCCAGAAGAATGAGCATTTAACTGAATAGTAAATTATGCTGTTTATAGAGCCTCTCACTACTTTAATTCCTGATATTTCCTAAAGAAAACAATATATTTTCCTTCATAGTAAGTAGTGTCTTCTGTCAGTTTAATGTGCTTTAGAGCATTTAGGAAGGAGTATAAGAAAAGATATCCAAAGCCCAGAAATTATTAGATAGTTATAGACTAAAGTAGGATGAGGATAATTACAAGGGATGATTCCTTTCTCTGTCATCCTGACATACATTGATGCTGAGCTCCTGAAGACAATGAAGCCACTTGAGATTATATAGGTTAAACCAGAAGTACAATCCAGCTGGCAGTCCAATGTTGTGCAAATGTTACTATGTGGGACTCAGGTGGGACGTCTGAGTCTTTGTCCTGTTAATGAAAATAAGGACTTAATGAAGAATCTGCTTCAGACTGTGCTCCAGGTTAAGATGGTAGCCTACTTATGTTGTGAATAAAGGGACTTATGGAAATGACAAAAGGAACTAAACATGGCAATTATGTTTTAAAAAGGGGATTAAAAGGGCTTCTGAACACAAAGAAGTTAATGCAGACTTTCTTAATGTGAGCTTGGTTTATTTATCATGTTTCTGTCTTATTTTATGCATTAAATAAGCATAAAATTTATGCATAGATAATCTGTTTCCATCTTTTCATGCACACAGAATATTTATAGATCATTGTACTCACTTTTTATTTGACTGTGTTTTCATTTTTACTTTATATTGATGTTTACAGTCTTGTTAAGGCTTTCTGATTAATAACCTAATTGCAAGAATATATTACATTTTCTTACATTTGGGCTTCGTTTCTAACAGCTATGTTATATCTATTTTTTTTTTAAATAGCAAACCAAACAAATTATATTCTAGAACTTGACACATACCACTAGGAAAGTCAAATACAACAGTAGGTAACATAGCTGTATTGCAAGTGTTTTGCCATGTTTTTTTGTGACCTTCATTATACCTAAAGATGAAAAGTAGCAAAAAAAACCCAAACCCAAAACCCAAACCCAAACCCAAAGTCTTCAGTAGCATTTTTAATCAAGGTGTAATTTCATCAGTTTATACACACAACTAAAACTATTGATATATGAATTGATAGTGAAAATTTTACATAATATTCAAAAGCAAATAGATTGAGTTGACCTAACTACACAAATGTCATGTCATAACTTATATTAAGTATAAACCCATGGAAAGAAAATTACAAGTATTTGATATTTAAACATGAAATCAACTTAGCCTCATAGCAATGTCAGTAAAGACACATTATTAGTTCAAGTTTAGCACTGATAATTATTCATGCTGCATAACTTTTGCAGGTAAAGATAAGATTCAGATGTTTTTCTCACATCTTATCCATTCCTTTGCCCTGGTACAGTTAGTGGTGAAGCTGGACCAGCCTCTGGTTCTCATCTTGAGCAGGTTAATAGGTCCTCAGACTTCATTTGCCAGCAAGATTTTAGACCACCATGAGTTTAAAACATAGGTTAATGCTGACAGATTAATGGTCAAATAAGCAAAGAGTTAACTCTACTTTTGTAAACATCTAAACCTTCTGACCTTTCTTCCAGGGCCACAAAAGTGAATTGTAGAATGGATTTTCTAATGTGTCTTTGAATGTGCACACATAGCAATGTCTAAAACAGCTTTCTGTGTTTACATTACAGCCCTTTCAAAATATTTTTCTTATCTTTTTATTTTACATGGCCTCTGTGAGACAGGAAAGGTAAGCAAAGAGAATCTCCTTTCCTTACATTTTATCTGGTTAATTCAATCTTTGAAGTCACATTATAGATCATCTGAGGGGAGAAGAATCTCACACAAGTTAAACATTAAACCTTTTCTTTGGATTTTGCCAAGAGAGGTGTTTGGAGGTTGTTTTATTTTAATTAATGTGCCAGACCTGAAAGCATTCACCATACACCAGCTTTTGGCAACAGTAGGTCAAAGAATTAAATCATTATATTCATGAGACAGAAGTGTCATCCCTTCCTATTACACAGAGACCCTTCACGTTCTAGCCTTATAAACACTTTAACTGGCTCTTTTCCAGCAAAAACACAATAATTTCTTGACTTCATTTTAACATATAAAGGTAAAAGAGAAATTTGCAATGTGGATAAAATCCTGTCAATATCAAAGAAGTGAGATTTTTTGATGGTAGAAAAGAGAGAAATTCAGCTTTAAGGTGATAAGCAAATTCATTATCTTTGTTTTTAGCTTTTAATAAGCTTCTTTAACAGTTGTGAATATCATATAAACTGGTTTTAGTACATGCTGCTAAAGGGGAAGGATTCTGCTGAATCCTTTCAAGACCTCTGATGCCAGGATGAAGGAAAAAAAGATCAAAATAGCATTGATCAGTAATTTTCATTTTGCTCCAATCAACAAAAAAAAACCGTACAAGAAATAATGTGAAAGTACAAATTTGAAGAACTTTAAGCTAGGTTCATATGGGGAAAGGGATAAATTTATGCATCCTAGTGGTAAGCTATGGAATGGCATGACAATGTTTGAGGCACGACATACTGCTTTCACCCTGCCTCACAGTGTGCTAAGTACACTGGAGTGGTTTTGAAAAGTTTGCATACTAATATACACAGTATAAGAAATAAATATTAGGAACTAGAAACTTTAGTTATGACATTACTGGCATAAGTGAGACTTGCTGGGAAGAATCCTAGACTGGAGTACTGTGATAGAAGGCTACATACCCTTCAGGAGAGAGAAGGGCAGGCAAAATGGAGGAGTAGCACTATATATATACAAACGAGGGGCTGAACTGCACAGCACTTGCAGTTGGTGATGATGTGGTTGGGAGCTTCTGAGTAAGGATTAGGAGAAAAGCTAATAAAGCAGATATTTTTGTGGAAGTCTACTATAGATCACCCATGATGACACTGATGTATTATTCATAAGGTATTAAGGGAAATCTCTAGATCAGTTGACCTTGTCCTTATGGGTGACTTCAACTTCCAGATGTTAAATGGAACTATGATGCAGCAGACACCAACAGGTCCAGGAAATTCCTAAAGGATTTTAAAGATAACTTCTCTAGATAGAGATACTAAGGAAGATGAGTAGGAAATGTGCCCTCCTAGGTCTGCTGGGTGTAATAAAGATGGTGTCATGGGTGAAGCAATAACTGGTGGTTCTCTTGGCTACAGCAACCCTAAAACAGTTAAGTTTAAAATCTTTGATGATATGAGAAAACTTTCAGCAGAGCTACTACATTGGATTCGGGGAGAGCAGCATATAGGCTGCTCAAGGAACTAGTTAGGAAGGTTCCCTGGGAATTTGGTTTTGAAAATATTGAGGTCCATGAATGCTGACCACTCTTTCAGAATCATCTTTTACAAGTGCAGGAGCAAGGGATTCCAGGGCTTTTTAAAGTATGTTAACAGCAAAAGGAGGACTCAAGAAAACATTGGTGCATTATTTGACGAGTTTTGTCGCCTGAGGAAGATAAAGCAGAAACACTTAACACCTTCTTTGACTGTCTTTAACATCAGTGTTGGGCCCTGGGACCACCAGAGCCCTGTGTTGGAGGATCGCAGCTGGTGGAAAGGTCACTTTCAAGATGACTTTGAACTTGGTTTCTGAAGGTGATTTTAAAACAGTAGCCTTTAGCACAATGTTGTTTCACACTGAAAATATCAAATAGGCACTAGAAATTATTTTCAGTATTCTAGTCAGCAAACTGGGTTGTCAATGTAGGTAAGAAATGGATGATGCATTAAAAATAGACCAAAAGGATATAAAGAGGGAGGAGCTTATGAGAAAAGAATGACTGAAATCTTAAGTAGCAACCATTTTCTCATTCTGTTTTGGAATTCTTTTTTTCCTCAAAGAATTATTTTCAGTAAATATAGAATAGAAATAGCAAAGCTAGAAGCAATTAAAGATACTCTGAAATGCCCTTTACATGTTTCTTGATCGAGGCTTCAGACATCAAAACATCCTTTGCCTCTGTAATATTAATGAATATTCTGTTTCTCATTTTTTAAAAATTTCGAAAAGTGCATATCATGGAGTTACTAGACCTGCACAACTAATCCCCCTATTTTTTCCAACAGGAAGGTCTGAAAGTGAAATGAAATGCAATAGTTATTTGCACTATGTTGACAAGGTCTGCAGAGGCACTCATACATAACAAAAACGTTAAGAATAAATAAATCTGTGAACTTTACACATAGTCATTTTACATTCTAAAACTAACTTAAGACTCCTCTGTTGCTTGGAGATCCTATTATGACTTAAGTTTAAATTCACCTATCCTACAAAGTAGCAACCAACCATGTATATAAACAATTTCTACTTTATAAAAAAAAATTATTTTTAACATGCAGGTGAAATAAAAGCAATTACATATGCAACTGAATTTTCTTTTAAAAAGGAGATATAACTCAAAAGTCTTGTTTTAATGTTTATTATTACTTACACAAGTTACAAATTAAACATGTTTGGAGCATTTCCACATCTCATTTTATATTTAGAATCTGTTTGCTACTTAATCATAGAATAGTTAGGGTTGGAAAGGTCCTTAAGATAATCTAGTTCCAACTGCCCTGCCATAAGCAGGGACACCTCACAATAAACCATGACACCCAAAGCTCTGTCCAACCTGGACTTGAATACTGCCAGGGATGGAGCACTCACAACTTCCTTGGGCACCACCATCACAATAAAGTTCTTCCTGAAATACAGTCTAAACTTCCCCTGTTAAGGTTTTAATCCCTTGTCCTGTCACTACAGTCCCTAATGAAGAGTCCCTCCCCAGCAGCCCCATAGTCCCCCTTCAGAAACTAGAAGACTGCTAGGAGGTCTCCATGCAGCCTTCTCTTCTCCAGGCTGAACAGCCCCAACTTTCCCAGCCTGTCTTCGTATGGGAGGTGCTCCAGTCCCCTGATCATCGTTGTGGCCCTCCTCTAGACTTGTTCCGACAGATCCATGCTCTTTTTATGTTGAGGACACCAGAACTGCACACAATACTTCAGTTGAGGTCTCACGAAAGCAGAGTAGAAGGGCAGGATCACCTCCTTCGAACTGCTGGTCAGACTTCTTTTGATGCTCTGTCCAACCTGTAGCTGTGCCTGGGATTGCTCCGACCCAGGTATAGCACCTTGCACTTGGCATGGTTAAATTTCATGAGGTTGACATCAGCCCACTTCACAAGCGTGTCAAGGTCCCTCTGGATGGCATTCCTTCCCTCCAGCGTATCCACCGAACCACACAGCTTGGTATCATCAGCAAACTTGCTGAGGGTGCACTCAATCCCACTGTCCATGTCAGCAACAAAGATGCTGAACATGATAGGTCACAGCACTGATCCCTGAGGGACACCACTAGTCACTGGTGTACAGCCAGACACTGAGCCATTGACCACAACTCTTTGCGTGCTGCCATCCAACCAGTTCTTTATCAACCGAGTGGTCCATCTATCAAATTGATGTCTCTCCAAGGATGTCATAGAGAACAGCTTTGTACAAGTCCAGGTAGATGATGTCAACTGCTCTGCCCCTGTCCATCAATTCTGTAGCCCCATCATAGAAGGCCACCAAATTGGTCAGGCAGGATTTCCCCTTAGTGAAATCCCTTAGGGATTTCCCCTATGTTGGCTGTCACCAAGCACCTCATTGTTTTTCATGTGCCTTAGCATGCCTTCCAGGAGAACCTGCTCCAAGATTTTGCCAGGCACAAAGATGAGACTGACTGGTCTGTAATTCCCCGGGTCATCCATTTTCCCCTTCTCGAAAATGGGGGTTATATTTCTCATTTTCCAGTCATTGGGAACTTCACCTGATTGCCATGATCTCTCAAATATGACGGCTAGTGGCTTAGCAACTTCACTTGCCAGCTCCTTCAGGACCCGCGGATGGATTTCATCAGGTCCCATGGACTTGTGCACGTTTGGGTTCTTAAGATGGTCTCAAACCAGATCCTTTCCTACAGTGGGCCCAAGGTCTTCATTCTCACAGTCCCTGCATCTGACTTCCAATACTTGGGTGGTGTGGTCAGAGCCTTTCCTATTGAATACCGAGGCAAAGAAGTTGTTCAGAACTTCAGCCTTCTCCAAATCCAGGGTAGCCAGCTCACCCAATAGCTTCTGGAGGGAGCCTACGTTGTCCCTGGTCTGTCTTTCATTTTTAATGTTCCTATAGAATCCCTTCATGTTATCTTTCACCCTAGCCAAGTTTAATTCTAACTGGGCCTTAGCTTTCCTAACCTGGTCCCTAGTTTCCCAGACAACATCCTTGTGTTCTTCCCAGGCCACCTGTCCTTGCTTCCACCTTTTATAAGCCTCTTTCTTCTTCAAAAGTTTCCTCAGTAGCTCTTTATCCATCCAAGGAGGTCTCCTGGCCCTCCTGCTGCACTTCCTTCTAGTTGGAATGCAACAGTCCTGAGCTTGTAGTAGGTGATCCTTGAATATCATCCAGCAGTCTTGGGCCCCCCTGCCCTCTAGGGCTATATCCCATGGGACCTTACTAAGCAGGTTCCTGAAAAGGCCAAAGTCTGCTCTCTTGCAGTCCAGGGCAGTGAGTTTGCTGCATGCTCTTCTCACCATCCTAAGGATTTCAAATTCTACCATCTCATGATCACTGCATCCAAGGCTGCCCTGGAGCGTCACATTTCCAACAAGCCCTTCCCTGTTGGTGAGCACGAGGTCAAGCAGGTCACCTTGCNAAGGATTTCATACCATCTCATGATCACTGCATCCAAGGCTGCCCTGGAGCGTCACATTTCCAACAAGCCCTTCCCTGTTGGTGAGCACGAGGTCAAGCAGGTCACCTTGCCTTGTTGGCTCGTCTATTACTTGCAGAAGGAAGTTGTCTTCCACACAACTGAAGAACCTCCTGGATCACTTGTGCCGGGCCATACCGTCACTCCAACAGATATCAGGGTGGCTGAAGTCCCCCATGAGGACAACAGCCTGTGAGCATGAAGCTGTTCCTATCTGTCTGTGTAGTGCTTCATCCACAGATTCCTCTTGATCAGGCGGTCTGTAACAGATCCCCACAGTAATGTCTCCCATCATTGTTCTCCCTTTAACCCTGACTCACAAACTCTCTGTTAACTGAACACCTGACCCCAGACAGAGTCCATATTCTCTGGCCTGTCAATCACTGACATAACTAGCTATGCCCCCTATGCATCTGCCTGGCCTGCCTTTTCTAAAAAGCCTCTAATCTTCCATTCTGACACTCCAGTCAAAGGAACCTTCCCATAGAATAGATATAAATTTTTAAGGCTAACAAAAAAAAAAATATTTAAATTTTATGACAACAGTTTGCCTCTAGTAATTTCTAGTTTTTTATTAAAGCACCTTATCCATTTGATAAAAATATAATGAAAAATATAAATCAAAAGTGACCATGTATTGTTGATTCCAATCATTGTGATACTAGGTATCTACATCAGATAACAATGTGTATTCTTTATATATACACTTACATATATGGAACTGATCTTTTGTTGTATCTAGCAGATACAGATGTAGCTGAGGCAGAACAGGAATATTGGCACCTTTATTTAAACCATTTCTCTTCTGGACAATTTAGCACAGTCTCAGGACTTCCTCGGGTTTTCTAATAATGCATAATTACTGCTGAGGAAGGAATTAGTATGGTTAAAGTATCTTTCAAGGCCAATGTCCTTGTGAATAGATATAGGAACATCTTTGCATAATCAGACCCTATAATTCCTTTTTTTTTTTTTTTTTTAACCTCATATTACATCATTTTTTACCTCCTGCACACACACAGTCTTTACTCACATTCACTTATCATTATCATTATCATGCATACTCAGTTTTTCCAGACCACACATAGAGACATATAAAAGCAGAGGCAGACTCCATCCTGAACCCATTCCTTTTCCAAATTCTGTCATATTCCCACACCCACACATACCACCACACATATAAACAATTTCTACAGATGTACCATTAGCTTAATATATTTTAATCAAAAGAAAGGAAAAGGAAGTTGGCATGAATAGTAATAGAAGTCTAACTCCTTTGCAAAGACACTGACATGGAATTACTTATTCTATTTATGCCCATAATTTCAATTTAGCATGATGCTTCTCAGTGAATATAGTTTACCATTAAAAAAAAAAAAAAAAAAACAATGGAAAAAAAAAATTTTATAAATTATAAA
>NDXB01018585.1:42596-64903 GCA_002631895.1 Agapornis roseicollis
CCATTAAAAAAAAAAAAGCAGTGGATAAAGAAAAGTTTATCAATTATTAAATCTTTTGGTACTAAGGATATTTGTTGCAATCATGATGAGCTCCTTCAGTTTTACTGAGAAGTCAAATAGCATGAATTTCATAATAATTTACACATACTTCAGAATTGCTTTTCTAAAGAGGAAGGTAAGGGAAATGAAGGGAAGTGAAGGGAAAGTAAAGCAATGCAAAACAAGGCAAGGCAAGTGTCTATAATTCAAGATTCCACTGAGAATAATGACTAGTAGAAATGCAAAAAAATAATTTTACAGTAGTGAAAAGTTATGTGGAGCAGCTAAGGTTTTAAACTTATTTCATACCCACCTTTGGACAGACAGTTTTATGGGTATGTTGGTAATTGAGTTTGGAGTAATACCTAGTACATTACACCATCAATCTGAACCTAAACAAACATAACAAAAATAAAAAGGGGGGGGGGGGGGGGGGAAAAAAAAAAAGCAAACAAAAAGAAAAACAAAAACAAAAAAAAAAAAAGGNCACCTTTGGACAGACAGTTTTATGGGTATGTTGGTAATTGAGTTTGGAGTAATACCTAGTACATTACACCATCAATCTGAACCTAAACAAACATAACAAAAATAAAAAGGGGGGGGGGGAGGGCGTAGAAAACAAAGCAAACCAAATGAACAACAAAAACAAAACAAAAAAAAGGTAAGAAATATTTGAGTTATAATAAAAATGATGGAATGGATAAGCCTGTTTTGAAACAGAGCAAACAAGGAAAACAGAAACATTCCAACTCTTTCGGAGGTAAAAACAGATATATTTAAAAAAGAGGTGAGAGAAGAAGGTCAAATACAAATTTGAAACCAGATTCTTATGAAAACAAAAATATTAGATCTAGTTACTGCAGAAAAGGCACAAACGAAAACAGATCAAGACCTATAGTGATTCCCACAAGAACTAAAACAAGAGTGTATGAAGATAAAATGTACTGTCTCTGTATCAGAAAAAGGTTTCTTAAAAAAAAGAAAAGTTCTTTTCTTTTTTTATGTCATGTCATAGGTTTGAAGACAATCATGATTCAAGGCCCACTGAAATCAATCTTTTTCCTAATCTTTTTAGTTGGAATCTACATTTCTCACACTTTATGGCATATTTACCTTTTTTTTCATTAGCATGAATAGCATGGCTATACTTAATGGAAGTTTTCTGCCTACATATTGTTATAAACACTGTATAAATTTGATGTATTTATACACTGTAATTTAGTGTATAAATTTAGTGAGTACCAAAGACAGAGAAATAGACTTCTATAGTTTCAGCTTAGCAGCCCATTACTTTCAGTAGTGTTGAATCCCCAAAAGAATGCATTTTTTTCTTTCCACATTGCAAAGAATTAGTTCCAACACAAAACTTGCCTTAATTTTTATTGTTGGGTTATTATTAGCATTGTTATTGTTATTATTATATGATTACGATGATGATACCTCAGCTTCTTAGTGAACTTCAGTTATAGTTCATGATTTCTGTCTTTTTAAAATTCTCTGTCCAAATGATCCCAAAGGGATTCCTCTTAAGCACTCAGCATTTGCGACTCAGAATAATTCATATTTTTAGAAGCTTTTTATAGGCAAAAGTGATGTTCCACATATGAGTAATATCAGCTGATACCAGTTTCTGTCTAAATTTATACAAATATATTTACAGAGCCTGTCTGTTAGTGTTTGATAAACTGACATGAATTGAAATGGAATGTATTTTCACAACATGCACATTATCAGCCAATATGTGTAGCAATTATTAGGAGATTGTATACCTACAGAACACGTTGACTATTGCTGCAGAAACAGAAAATAGGGGAAAGCCACCTTCTTGTACTCTACAAGCAAAATTCTAAAACCAAAAATTCCAAAAGCAAAATTCAAAAACCCAAAACCAAACCATAAACCAGGAGGGTGACTACAATATTTATTTGATAAAATAAGACAAGAATAGAGATTTGGTTTTCATATGTGTTAAAAATAAAGATAGATCACGGAACACGCAAATTATTAATTAAAAGCATGAAGCACCACCAGTTTGTTATCCTCTATAAGCAGCAGAGAAAAGACATGCACATTGTATTACATGTGGAAACAGTTTCTATAAGCATGCCCTGCTTCTGCAGAGCATGGGCCCCTCAAAATTCCATTGCTGCAGAAAGCCTGAGTAATAGCAGTACTGCAGACTGGTATTTTAAAGGAACCTTCCAGATTATAATTTAATGCTTCTTCCTAGTATTAATGTACCAGATAGAAAGAATATTCTCACATTCCTTCTACTCAGACTTTGAGTCCACACACACTGGAATGAAAGAAATTACCCATCCACTTACCATCAAAAGCTATACAGTATAAAAGAATGGATAATATGAAGCTTGGATTCATCTTACAGTTGCAGAGCCAATAGGAAGGAGATGGACTGATAATCATTTAGTCATTGTATAATAAAGCAATAAACAACTACCTATTTGGAAACAACAGATGGTGGTGTTAAAGGAGAGTGTACAGCATATGTGAACTCCAAGTATTCCAAATACTGTTATGCCTTTGGAAGGTTACTAAGATGCTAGTCAAGGCTTTCTGTATCATCATCTTTCTAGTCATTTTTATGCATACACTAACCTAGCCTTCCAAGTAGACTTAACAAAAAGTGAGAAGCTATTATTTCACTCTTAATTGTAAAGAAGCAATGTACCACCGAAATATTGCTCATTATTACATGTTGTAGCACGAGACAAATGTTCTTTGACAGCTACTCTGTCTTATTGCTACTTTTAGTTTCTCTTTTCAAATCACTTTAATATTCTTGACATTTGTCCAAAATTCAATAGCTATAATGGCATTATTTCCATATTTGTATTATAAAATGTAAGAATAACTATGGAACAACTCTCTGTTTGTTACATCTGGTATTATTCCTTTGACATCTAATCTTGAGGCCTGTCCCACAAAGTTATTTTGTAATTCTCTCTGGACTGGAAAAAAAATGGCTGCTTAATTTTTCATTTTTAATCATTCATTTAACTTGATATTTTTTTAGAAGACATTTTGAGTCACTGAATAGAGATTTTATTTTCCAGCTTTATGATGGGAGAAGCATCTAGTATGGCATTTGATTCTGAATGGAAGAAAACAATATAGGATTATTGCTGCCGTAATTTTCAATGAGGTTTTGCTATTATTGCCTGCACGATTGTAGAACATTGCATATATTTGCAATCAGATTTTTTTCTGATTCTCAGAAGGCAGAATGAAAAGTCATAAGATGCTTGAGGCTTAAAGAAAAATCATATTGTATGCTTTAGATTTGGATATGGAGAGAGATGCTTTTAAAATTTCCATAATGAGAAATATTACCAAAGAGTCTATGTTCGAGGAAGATTTAACCTTCCCAGATATGGTCTGACAATTAAATGCTGTCAATATTAACAATACCTAATTGTTCCTTCATGGGAAAAATTACATGAAGTAGCAATTAAACAAGAGGTAATGCTATTATAGACATGATGTAGTAATTAATGCACATTCTTTTTCCACTATACGTTTGCATGTTCTCTGTGTATTTCTTCATAGACTTTTTGATCAATGTGACTAATTCTGAGGGTTTTTTTGAACCTCACTACTATACAGATATAGCTAAATATTGCAAATGTGCATTGAATTAATTCAGTTTCAGATTCATACAGCCCAAGTTTAGTCAAAACGTTTGGCAGCCATTCAGACTTCTAAAGAAACAATAGACAAATATAGTGAAAAATCTCTTTCAGATTTCTAATAAAATTTTGATAAATTTAAAAAAAACAGTTGAATAAAAGTCTGCATTTTTTTTAATTACTTTATTACCCAAACACCCAGTGAAGGAATGTGAAGATATTCTCAGGTCATTTTTATCTGATGCGATTGATTTTTACCAGAAATTTCTCAGGTAGTTACCCGAGAAACTTCTGAAGATACAGTTACATTTGAATTCTGAAATTCAAATGCTCATAAAAGCTTAGAGAGATAGGCATTCAGGACACCCCCCTACTGTCCACATAAAACCTAAAGATTAAGTTTAGTAACTATTTTTCTGTTGCTGTCTACATTAAGTCCCTAAGGGAAATATAGGAAAGTGAAGAACATGAAAGAAAGAATCCCATCCTACAGTTTAACTTTTCTTTAGAGACTTTCAGGCAATGATACATGTTTCGTCATTTAGCTGTTTTTTTAAAAGGGTAAGTATTTTGAAATTTAGTATAGTTCACTCCAGTTATTGAATGAACAGCATTTTGTGAGTGGCAGTAGGCATTTTAGAGGTAATACTGATCCTGTGAGGTGTAGTTTAAACATTTACATTTAGAATTCTGCTCTTCCAAATCTATTCCACTCCTTACGGATCATAAAATTTACAATTTCCAGTGTTTCTCCTTCACTTTTTTTCAACTTAGGTCTTCATAATTGGTCAGGCATTCTTATGAGAGATGTTGCAAGTCTTTAATGTCCAACACCCAGCTTAGCTCCCAGATTCAGATATTTTTTATTTATCCCCATTTATTATACTTCTATTCCCATTCTAATTCTACCTTTATCCCCAGTTTGTATTCTTCAGCCCCTGCAAAGCAGCATAATGCCACAAAATGTAGTCTACAGCTAACCTAAAGAAGCTTTATAATTTTTTAACTGAGTTCAATGTTAAGTGCAAAAACCATTCTGTAAAAATATTTTAGGGAAAGCTCACTTGTCTTGAAAGTAAAGAAATAATTTTCCTTAGTCAGCTTTCATATATACAGACAAGATAATATAACCTAAATCTTTAGCTCTTCTTGGTGTGTGTACTTCGAAGACTGTTTTACTATTTTTGTGGGAAAGTCATTTTAAGTAGGAAATTACACTTTACCAACAGATACTTAATTCATCTGGAATCCTCACTGACAATCTTCATAGAAGGCAGGAGCCTCGCATCTTGAAAACTTACCTACCTAAATGCAATAACTCATTAACTATTTTAAATAAAAATTAGTTACAAACATTAAAAAAAAGGATTGTGAGGGTCCTATTCTTAAATTATTCAGAGTATTTTAAAATGGTCCATTAATATTTTAATTTAATTTCCCAAAACTCCATGCTGCTTTGTAGATGTCACATTTTTTTCTTTTATCTTTTTTTTGTTTGATTTTAATAAAGAAATAGTTCCCAGGAAGGCATTCTGAAATTAGGTGCTTCTTTTGGAGACAGGAAAGGAAGGCCATAAAATTGCTACTGATATTTGTATGAACTATGTCATCTGCAATATCTGGCTATTGTTTTCATATACATAGGGACATTAAAGTAACTCTAAAGTCTGTCCATATGCTTTATCATTACGTACCATATAACAAGGGAAATTGGAACTGAACACATTAAATGCCTGACAAGTCCCATATAAAATTTTCAGAGAAAATACTGGCAATTATCTATATAACAATCATTTTTTTTCCCCCCACTACAAAGGAAGTCCTATAATACTAAACCACCTCACTCTTTTTGACCTGTTTTTGTTAACTCCATTTTTGCAATACACCTGAAAGAGCAGGCCATTCACTACTTTTGCAGAAAAATAAATGAAAGCTTCTGCAGTTCATAAGATAATACTTTTATTATTTCATTGAAGTTAGCTCATAAATATAATGATAAACAGAAGGCCTTGCTATTTTTCTAGAGGGAATAACTTTAAAAAAATATATAATTTCCCTTGTGGTTTTACTGCACCGTATGTTTTTCTTTTTTTCTAGGAATACTTTTAGCAGGCTAAAAAACTGACTGGATGGTTTTTTACTCACAGAATCACAAAATCACAGAATCAATCACAGAATCCTAAGGTTTGGAAGGGACCTCAAAAGATCATCTAGTACAACCCCCCTGTGAGAGCAGGGTAACCTAAACTACATCACACAGGAACTTGTCCAGGTGGGCCTTGAATATCTCCAACATAGAAGACTCCACAACCCCCCTGGGCAACCTGTTCCAGTACTCTGTCACTCTCACAGTAAAGAAGTTTCTCCTGATGTTCATATGGAACCTCCTATGTTCCAGTTTACACCCATTGCCCCTTGTCCTATCACTGCAAATCACTGAAAAAAACCAAGCTCCATCATCCTGACACTGACCCTTAAATATCTGTAAACTGAGGTCACCCCTCAGTCTCCTCCAAGCTAAAGAGACCCAGCTCCCTCAGCCTCTCCTCATAAGGGTGATGTTCCACTCCCTTAATCATCTTCGTGGCTCTGCGCTGGACTCTTTCAAGCAATTCCCTGTCCTTCTTGAACTGAGGGGCCCAGAACTGGACACAATATTCCAGATGCGGCCTCACTAAGGCAGAGTACAGGGGGAGGAGAACCTCTCTTGACCTACTAACCACACCCTTTCTAATGCACCCCAGGATGCCATTGGCCTTCTTGGCCACAAGGGCACATTGCTGGCTCATGGTCATCCTCCCATCCACCAGGACCCCCAGGTCCCTTTCCTCTTCACTACTTTTCAGCAGGTCAACCCCCAACCTGTACTGGTACATGGGGTTGTTCTTCCCCAGATACAAGACTCTACACTTGCCCTTGTTGAATTTCATCAAATTTCTCCCTGCCCAACTCTCCAGCCTGTCCAGACCTCACTGAATGGCAGCACAGCCTTTTGGTGTGTCAGCCACTCCTCCCAGTTTAGTATCATCAGCGAACTTGCTGAGGGTACACTCAGTTCCCTCATCCAGCGCGTTGATGAAAATATTAAACAGCACCGGTCCCAGCACCGACCCCTGAGAGACCCCACTGGTCACAGACCTCCAGCTGGATTCTGCCCCTTTGACCTCAACTCTCTGCCTTCTTCCTTTCAATCAGTTCTCGATCCACCTCACTACCTGATCACAGACATCTAAGATATCCTCTTACTACACAACTCTTCAGAGTTCTGTGCAGCACAGCTACAGTCATTGTAAGCATAGTGATTTTTTTTTTTGATGGTAGCATTCCTCATTGTACCACTGTCAGTCAGTATGAGATTGTGGTTTCTTTCTACCTCCTTGTAAAGAAACAAAGGTTTAAAGCATAGTCCATATACTTGTATTCCAATAATTAGTAGCAATTGTTAAATGCAAATAGAGGAAGGAAGTGGCAGAAGTAGATAAAAATTTTTGTTGGATCATACACTGAGTCTTTTTAGAGTTAACATATCAAAATTTTCTACCTTACAGTTTTGATTATTTTGTTTAAATGCATATTAATGACACATTTTTGCAAAAGGTTTGTATGCATTGTATTATTTTATTTGTGTTATGTATTATTCATTAACAGAATCACAATTACTGAAACTAGCAGACAACTATTAACATAAAAATTCCAATATTTGTCTATTGGACAAGCACCCTCTGAAATCTATAATCCACTTCGATCTTATACTGGATGGAGGTATATGGAGCATTATGGGGAACATACAGCTGCAGATATATTGTGACACATGTATAAAGCGATATAGAAGAATAGAGAACTGCAGTTTAATGCTGTATGAACTCAAAATGAAATGTCACCACCTCACAAACAAAGCAGCTTTTGCAATGTACTGTTGCTTGACGAGTTCCAATCTTTCAACTCAATTAGGTACAAAACCAAGTGCTGAAATAGCTGAGTTTCCCCATGGAACAGTAATTCTAATTTTTGCTCAGCTCTACTTAGTGTTACCTCAGTAACCTTCCTTTTTGCTTGTTATACAGGTTTGTCTGCATTACCAGTGGGAAAGCATCCTTCATTTATGAGGTGGGAAAGCAACCTCTGCAGAGCCATTACTTCCCCTTTCCATAATGGTGTGAAGAGAATAGGCTGAGCCTTGATATTATTTCTTTACCCAAGAATGTAACTGCACAAATACAGTGGCACCTGGCCATGTAATTGCATGAAGTGTAGATCTGCTGTATTATAGGCTATTCTACCCAGAGGTGATGGCAGGAGGTAGATTACACCTGAGTTACAATCTGTGACTGGGGCACTGCAAAAAAAAGCATATGCTGCTTGCTCTTTCTGTGTGCCATTGGCACAGTATTTGTAAAAAGTCACAGTTTAGTTATTCCTATAGCCACTGGAAAGACTGTGGTCTAGCACTACATCAACTGAATAATTTTTTGGCTAGGATAACAATGTCATTAATTCCAGTGAAATTATGGTTGCACCCTAGGCCTGAAAAGAAATTTTCTTTTTGAAACGTGATCTCCCTACAGTGGAAATCAGATACAAATCATCTGCAGTAGCAGTAATTTTTAGATCTACTGTTTTTTCAGTGTAACATCTTTTTAAACTGCTAAATTTTAATTTCTTGGAAAGTACAGATATTATTTCTTATCCCTTGTCCCCAAAAATTATTTTTAAGAGTAATGAGATTATTCTGTGGAGATGTACATCAACATTCATTGAGCTGATGCCTTCACAGTAATGCAATCCAGCATATTGATATTGCACATTTCTGTATTATGCTATTTAAAATCTCACATGTTGAAGCTGAAAATTTGAAGGAAGTAGCTTTTTCATACTCACTGTATGCTGCATTTAAGATGAAATCTGAGACATGAATTCATGATCATAAGGGTGTTTTCTTCTTTGTGAAATTACACTGAAATTAATAGGAATGTCCCAGGACACTGTTTCTGCTGAAATTATGGACATTATATTCTAGCCCAAACATGCCTCTTTATTACTTCTACATTTATGTATGCCGTATTGAAAAATAATTACCTCAGATGTTAAAAATAACTTTCTAACCAAATTCACAGCTTAATATAAGTTTTACATTGACAAAATTTGGTTCATCCATCCAGTCAATTGTGTTTTAAAATTATCTGTTAAACTATGAACACATCAAAATGAATCTTCTTTTATTATCACACTAATTAACTGAAGTATGATTAGGTACAGCCACATGTAAGCTTATAAAACAGCCATCATTGCTTTTTCTAAAGAGGAATCTCAAAGCAAATTAGCATACCATTTAATGAGAAATAAATAGCCTGAACTTCTAGGTGGTGTGCCTAGCTACAGAAGTAAGAGTTAATGACACTAATTTTTGCACCATGATTCAATGTTTTCATTTCATTGCATTATTGTTATTTCATGCAAAGCTACGTGATCAACAATCTATGACATGGTGTCCTGGGTTCAGTTGTAACAGTTACTTTTCCCCTTCTTAGTAGCTGGTACAGTGCTGTGTTTCAGCTTTAGTCTGAGAAAAATGCTGATAATACACCAATGTTTTTAGTTGTTGCTAAGTAATGCATCAAGGACTATTCAGTCTCATTCTCTGCCAGTGAAGAGGGGTACCAGAAGCCAGGAGGAAGCAGAGACAGGACACCTGACCCAAACTAGCCAAAGGGGTATTCCATACCACAGCACATCATGCCCAGTGTATAAACTAGGGAGAGTCACCCGGAAGGGACTGATCACTGCTTGTGCTGGGCTGGGTATCAGTCAGTGGGTGGTGAGAAGTGTTTATTTGTGTTTATTGCTTGTTTGTGGTTTTTTTTTTTTTCCCTTTTTAGTTTTATATTCTCTCCCACTGTTATTTCTCTTATAATTATTATTATTGGTGGTATTAGTAGTAGGTTTATATTATGCCTTAGTTATTGGACTGTTCTCATCTCAACCCATGGGGTTTACCTTCTTTTGATTCTACTCCCCATCCCTCCAGGAGCCAGGGGGAAGAAGGGGAGGAATAAGCGAGCAGCTGCATGGTTCTGAGTTACTGGCTGGGCTTAAATCACGACACATGGTAATGCTATATTAAAAGAAGGATAATTAGGCCTTTTAGGAGGTAATATAAGAGAAAACAGTGGAAAGAATTTGTACTGTGGATTTCTGGATTTATAATAAAAGGATTCTCCTAAGTTGGCACAAGTGTAACAAATGATTGAAGTCAGCCAATCATATTTATTATTTTATTTCTGCCAAATCAATTTTAATATGTAGGACAGGGAGGGGGCAGGGGTTGTCAGTAACGTATTTATGGCTTAATGTCTTCATGTGTCTTAACTTCATAGGTTGCAAATGGAGCCTGTTGAGTTTCACAGTTAGCCTCCACAGCTCCATAAAGGCCATTTACTTGGAAAACTATAGTAGCTTTGACATTTTTCTCTTGGCTGCCTCACTACCTGTCTTACTGGCACATGTATATAAGTGTTTTCTAAGCACAGATTGACTAACATCATGTTGGTCTCAACAGTCTCCATTACCACAGGTATTGAGAGCTAATGGTAAAAAACATAAAGCCACTGAAGAACGTTTTGAAATTTCAGGGGCACGTAAAAAATGTATTTTGTTTGAAATATACATAGAAGCTGTGCCTGCACAGTAAGCAAAGGGAATCCAAACACTTAGAAGAAAAAGGCAGGAAAAAGAAAATGGGAATATACTGGAGGTACTTGATATGTCAAGTTAAGCATTGCATGTGGCTTTGCAGGTTCAGTGCCAAGGATGAATGAGCAGAAACACATAGCAGGGATTAGCCAGATAATCCACTCTGCCTAGAGAAAGAAAAGTGACTGCATTGATCTTGGACATAATAAATGCTTAACTTTCTTTAGAACTTTGGAAAACTGGACTGATGACGCTGTCTGTCCTCACTAATGAAAGCAGAATCAGCCGCTAATATAGTGTTCTTATAGCTTCACATAAGTTCTATTTATGCTTTGAAATAAAAGTTGAACAGAGTAGGATAAATTTTGGTCCTGTGAAATTTTAAACTTAAATGTCTCAGAGAAGAAAAGTACTTAGGTTATTCCATGTGCTTCTGAGATGTATGCAATAATAGTCTCATGTACTTTTGTTTTTCTAGACTCCTGAAAGAATCTAGTTTGATCTCCTGACCCAGCCCATTGAAAGGATTACCCCTTTTGTGTAGAATTCTGGTTTGCCTTATGAGTAAGTATGGGCATCTCTTTGCTTCAAAAAAAATATTTATTCCTGCAAACAGATTTGTCTTTTAGGCTTACATTCTTTAGATACTTTTTGCAGTCACATAGAATGGCATATATGCCATGCCATTCATCCCAGTCTAGCACTTATTGCATATAAGTGCTTTTTCTTTTACTTCAAAACAACTTTCTCATACTGATAGCATATTAGTGTCACATATGCACAATTCTTCTCATGCAGCTCAGACATGCAGATGTCTGAATCTACTCTAGTAATTTAGTAAATAAAGAGAAACAATTTCTGTATAGTTTTATGCATCTACTTTTTTTTAGGACAGATAGGTGAAATGAATCAACCCCTAAAAACACAAACCTAACCATCTTCACTGTAGGTACTCTGACTGTAGACAATTCAATTAGGCAAACTAAAGTTTCCCCATCATGCTTAGTCACATATTTAACCTGTTATACTTGAATTAAATCTAAAACTAGGACAGAAATAGCTAGAAACAAAGAGCTCTACTGTCTTGAAATAACCAGTCAATTCTCTGTCATCTGCATAACAACTCATTATCTTAGTACATAAATTAATGATTATGTAATCAGTTATTTAGCTGGCTCTCTCACTGAAGTAGTCCCTTCTTGTACTTTTCCTATAAACAGGAATAATGTTTAACATTGTTTATTGTTCACAAATATTCACATATGTTAATGACCCACCAAATGCAGTAAGAATATCAAATTGTTAACTGTTGCTTAAATTCTTTGGGGCCTGCCAAGACACTGACATCTATTAATATGCAGGAAAGAAAAGTTAAAATAATAACATTCATACAATAAGAAAAAAGAAAGAAAGAAACTCAAAACAGCTGTTAATTAGACACGGCAAAAAACTGAAATACCCATGTGCAAGAACAATAGAAACTTGTTAGTGTAAAAAATTCATTAATTCCATGGAATTAGTTTCTTCCTGTGTGTATTTCTAAAGAGAACTCCTCCATAAAGTCTTTGTTCTTCTGAAGTAAAGTTTTTCTGTGTAGTTAGATAACCCTGGCAATGTAGAATGATGCTTTTTTATGCCAAACAAACACAAACACTAGCTTGAAGATAACTGTGAAACGATCCCATTCATCTCCATGGAGTGTTAAATGTAAGGTCTAATTAGTTAAATCTGCTCACCCTTTTACTGCTGCTCACCCTCCTTTAAATGTACAACCAAAGCTATTCATTTTGATTAAATAGCACTGTTAAGCTTTTAGAGTCAGAAGAGGTACTGAAGCCATAAAAAAAAAAAAAAAAAAAAAAAAAAAAAAAAAAAAAAAAAAAAAAAAAAAAAAAAAAAAAAAAAAAAAAAAAAAAAAAAAAAAAAAAAAAAAAAAAAAAAAAAAAAAAAAAAAAAAAAAAAAAAAAAAGCAAAGCATGAAGGGTCCAGAAACTTTTTTTCTTTACCATCCTGTCCTTCAAATATACCTATTTTTAGTGAACTTAGACTTTTTACTTAATTGATTGTTGTTATTGTTTCTTTTCCCATGTTTAGACATTCATACATTAAGGCTATTAAAACTATATGAAACTTAGTAAATAATCTCAAAACCATATGAGACTTAGTAAATAATCTCAAAACTATATGAAACTTAGTAAATAATCTCAAAATTTTCTCAGACATCCAATCTGTGAGCATACTGAGTTTTAAACTCATGTTGGTTTTCCAGTGCTAAATTTTTCATTATATTTGCCACAGTTAAAGAACTGCTAATAAAAGTCTTTTCTCAAAACGCTCCTTATATAAATGGCATGGAAACTAAAATGGAGTTTAAAAATGAAGGACAGACTTCAGAATGTTTCTGAGAAGAAAAAAAGAAGAAAAAATGAAAGCCTAAGTTTAAATCCTGAGGCAACAAAATACATATGTTCACCATATGAGCAGGAGACGTGATTATGGTGGGTGTGAAAGCTCTTCTATATCCTTAATATAGACCTTGTAGACTTCCTTTGAGCATCTGCTAACATTTTAAATTCTGCAGTGGAAGTTTTAGAGGTAACTGACATGGTGGCTGCAATATCTCGAAAGATGTGACGTGGAGATTGATTAATAGGGAAATGGAAGTTGGAATAACAATAGATCTGAGACACCTATGTGTTCATTACTTTCATAGGCAGTAGGTGTACAGATCAAAAAATCAGAAGGTAGCCTTGATGATCTCTTTAGTTCAGCATGATTTTCAGTGAGCTAATGATTATGGCAATGGATAAGGAGCATGACAGCTAAAAGGCTGTCAAGATAGAAAAAAATGAAATTGTAGTGCTGTGCAGGACTGTGTCAGTCAGTCTGTCTGTTAAGAAGCAGAGAAATTCTACATCTATGAACATGGACCCACTCAGACATGTCTAGCTTCTGTTAGTAGGAAACACATAAGTTAAACAGCCATCTGAACTCTCAAGAATCCCTTATTTAAACATAGCCTCATAGAATCATAGGGTGGTTTGGGCTGGAAGGGACCATAAAGATCACTTATTTCCAACATCCCCACCATGGGGAAGGACATCTTCCACTAGACCAGGTTGCTCAAAGCCTCATCCAACCTGGCCTTGAACATTTCCAGGTATGGGGTGCTCAGAAATAGTTAATAGAATCCAAACCCAATTTACAGTTGTTTAATTTGTATTCAATATATATATATATGGTGTAAGAGAAAATAAAATAATTTTTAAAAGATTTAAAGAGCTGAATTAATTTCAAAATCATAAAACTTTCAGTTTTATACTTATGTTATGAAAAACATTGTATGCAGAGATAAATATTTAAATATTTCTAGTAAGTGTTACTAATCAAGGACATCTCTGACTGGAGGTTCTCATTACTTTAGTGATAAAGTTCTATTCAGCATTGCCATGAATATGTTTCTTACAATAACAATAAATTTTAAGACAATAGTAAATCAAAACATTTTCAAGATATATTTTTCAATGAGAAAGTCTCTGAATATCCTCTATATCAGTCACAGCTTAGTTCTTCAATGCATTGCCTCTGGTTTCACATAAGTAGAAGTCTGATGCTGATCAAGTCAATAACATACATAAATGTCTTGTGAAGCTGTTTTCAGTCATGCTTCCTTTCTGTTTGTCTTTAATTTACATAATAACCTTTCTATTGAGGTAATAGTCAACTGCTCTGAGATACAGAATGAGTGTATTTTTATGCAATATTTAATCAACAATTGTCCACTTTGATTTGGATGAAACATAACCCCAGCTCCTGCTGCTCTCACTGTTACCCATTTCCTGAAAACTGTGTTATTCTCTTGTTTGTAGAGGGTTTACTGGCTAACAATTTATTCATATTCCTAAATCCTTTCCCACAGATGAGTTTTAAGCCTTCTTTTTGAGAGGGAAGGGGAGAGTGGATGGTCAATCATCATTAACCCTTTTTAAATACAGAACACTGTAATTTTCTACTCTGAAAACAGCTGCATTTACAATGACCTAGGATTAGTGTTATAGTTTCTACTTCAGCAGTTGCATGACTTGATTAAGTGGCATTATTATTATCAAAATTATGTATCAGCTAAGACTGTTCTGTTGCACAAGCTGACTGTATCTCAAATCAACTATGAAATGCTATAGCCAAAGATCTTCAAGGATCTCTAAAAATGATGTATATGATATATTACTTGAAGTCATGGGTGTAACAAGAGAACAGTAGAATACTTTGTTTACCAACAAAAAAGCATGTTACCTCAGGAAATTATTGAGTTTTAATGGCAATGTTCAATATACTGAAACATTAAAATATTGTTGGCTGTTTAGAGAGTTTCTGGTGAACCTAAGAGACAGAATAAGAACCCTGTGCTGTAAGGATTCAATTCTAAGTGTCCATTTATTCAAAGTAGAGAAGAAAGTAAGCTATGATACTTTAAATAATTATCTAGTAAAATCTCAGCAGGGACACCCCTCACTAAACCATGCCATGCAAGCTTTTGTCCAACCTGGCCTTGAACACTGCCAGGGATGGAGCACTCACTTATCAGAAGAAGCCAGTGACCCAGTACTTGTCCACTGCTGTCTACTATAGTGAACTACTGAACTATTGTCACACTTGGACTCTCAAAATAACAAGGTTGACTTGATTTGTTGGTTTGGTTTTGGGTTTTTTTGGGTTTTTGGTTTTTTTTTTTTTCAGATAGCTAGTGTGTTTTGTATTTCTTTTGGTTTCTATTTTGGGAGTCTCTAGGGACACATTTTGTTCCCTCAAAACCAGTAAAGACAGTAGTATAGGATCATGAAGGATATAAATGCCTTTTGCTATGTGAAAGGGTTCTTTTTAAACATTAGGTTCTATAGGCCCAATTTGGTTAGAAATACAAGCAATTAAAAGCCATCAATGACTGTGAGCATAGGGTACGTAAATATCTTCATGGATTCCGGCTTGATCTTCTATATGTCCCAGCTTCCCACCTGAAAAAGAAGATTATCAAGCACTGTGAGAAAAAAAAACAACCCTCTGTTAAGCATTCATATACTACCAGAAAAAGATACATGAATACCTAAGATAAGAGAACTATGGGTGATGAAATTTACTGACTGAAATTCTTACGAATTTGCATGACTCTAGAAGCATGGGCCTCCCAAAAAAGAAAAATCTACATCGTAACCTGAGGTTCATGAAAAACTAATAATTGTAGGCAGCACAGGCACAGCAACACACAACTCATCACTTCTGCTGAAGAAGTGTTGGATTAATTTATAATAGCAACACCAATGTAAGCAGATCTGGAAATACTCAGCACATCCCATATATTCTCTTATTAAAAAAAAAAAAAAAAAAAAAAAAAAAAAAAAAATAAAAAAAAAAAAAATTAATTTAAGATATTTACAANAAATTGTATTAAGTACACTGAATGACTTACAGAATGACACAATGATTGACTGAAAAAAAAAAAAGGGAAAAAGAGATACATGAGATAATCAATTTCCAGCAATTGATCACAGCAAATACCAGTTTAGAATTTGCAAAGTGCAAAGTACAATAAAAAGTACTTTTGTACTTGGTACATGTGCATAACATCACAGTGTCACCATGGTTATGGATATATTACTTTGCAAGGTTCATTTTAAATACACAAAAAACATGCAAACTAAAAGAAAAAAAAAGCCTAAAGGAAATTCAGCAATGGAATACAAAAGGAAGACTGAGTGATACCAAAGATACAAGAGCAATAACATGCAAGATTCAATTACAGCTGGACTTCATCCAGGTTGGGTTTGTGAAGGAGGTGTGAATGATACATACAATACTGTGCACATTTGCTCTGCTTCAATTGCCCCATAATGTATTTATAACAATAATTCACTAAGAAGCACCTGCAGCCTTTGTAGGTTTCTTCTGCTACCAAGACTCTGCATTTCATTTGCTTTCCACTAAGTTGAAAAAATGGATAAAACCAAAAAAGTCTGACTATGTCACAATCTTTCACAAGGACATGAAATTACTCATGAAAAACTTTTCATGAGCATGAAATGTTTTTCATGAGCATGAAATTTTCTACGCATTACATTTTTCTTTTTTTCTTTTCACTTTTTTTTTCAAAATTTCTTGCTTTTCTTCCTCTGATGTTCATTCCTAATAATTTAAAGAGAACACTGCAGCATTTCTCTCTTTCCGATGAGCTGTTGCTAATATGGCATCATAGAATCATAGAATAGTTAGGGTTGGAAAGGACCTTAAGATCATCTAATTCCAATCCCCCTGCCATAAGCAGGGACACCTCACACTAAACCATGTCACCTAAGGCTTCAACCAGTCTGGCCTTGAATACTGCCAGGGATGGAGCACTCACAGCTTCCTTGGGCAACCCATTCCAGTGCTTCACCACCCTCACACAAAGAACTTTCTCCTTACATCTAATCTAAACTTCCCCTGATTAAGTTTTAACCCATTACCTCTTGTCCTGTCATTACAGTCCCTAATGAAGAGTCCCTCCCAAGCATCCTTATAGGCCCCTTTAGATAATGGAAGGCTGCTATGAGATTTCCACGCAGCCTTCTCTTCTCCAGGCTATACTGCCCCAAAATTCTCAGCCTGTCACATGAATATACTATTGTTTTATTTATGGTCTACATATGAAACTTGTTTTATTTATGCTCTGCATATGACACTGGGTTGGTGTATTTCAATTAGTAAAATGTTGCAGCTTTCAGAAATAAGTTCTGGCTGTCTGCAAACCATAAAATGAAGGTATATGAGGAATAAGGAGCAGATTGAAGACTCTTATATTTCTTATTCTGGATACTGGGTTCAGAAGTTTCATCATTTTTCTCCATTGGTCATGTCCACCATGAGCTATCCTTTAGATCATAGGATCATACTGGTTGGAACAGACCTCCATTTACAGCTAGTGCAACCCCATGTTCAAAACAGGCCCACTAAAAGCAGGTTGCCTGGGGCCAAGTCCAGGCAAGTTTTGGAGGGCTCCATGACCTCTCAGGCAACCTGTTCCAGTGCTTTACCATACTCATGGAGAAAGATTTTTCTCTCTCATCTCCCTGCTCATGTGTAATTTCCGCTCCATAATCATTTTGGAGGCTCTTCAAAGAGCTTGCACCAATATGCCTTTATCTGTCTTGAACAGGGAGCTGAGAACAGGTCACTAATCCAGATGTAATTTCACAATAGATGTTAAGTAAAGAGGGAGTATCACTTTCCTGGACCTCCTGGCAGTACTCCTGCTAATACAGTAAAGCAGGTGGCTGGTCTTTTTTACACTGAGGGCAGACTGATGAATCACATTCAAATTCTTGTGTAGCAGGACCCCACAGATAATTTTCTGCAGAACTGCAGACTCCCAGCAAGAATAGTTGCAGGGCATTATCCCTTATAATATGCAGGCTCTGCATCACATCTATCTGCTAGAGCATTGATCCCTCCTCACAGTTTTTTAGAGACAGTTAACTCACTGTTCCCACTCTATTCTATCATCTAGGTCTTTAATAAGAGTGTTAAACATTACTGCACCAGCAGCCATCACTGAAGGACACCACCTGTAACTAGCTACTGGTTGGACTTTGCACAGAAGATCAGAACTGTCTGAGCCCAATTTTCCAGCCAATTTTCCAACCAATTTTTTGTCCACTTATCAGTCCACATCTCATTGATCATCCTGTAACAACATTATGTCAGTGTCAAAGTCCTTGCTAAAGTCAAGGTAAGCAACAGTCACTGCTTTCTTTAGCTTTGCAGGTAGTCATCTCACCAGGCAAGACAATCAGGCTAGTGAGGCATAATTTACCCTTGGTAAATTGATACTGGCAGTTCCTAATCTACTTCTTCTATTTCATATAGCTGGAAAAGTCTTTGAGGAGTTCTCAGCCACTAGATAGAGACTGTCCAACCTGTAGTCCCCTGGATTCTTCTTTTCACCCTTCTTGAAGATGAATGCAACATCCATGCTTCAGAAATTCATTTCATGAATCTATGACTGCACATGAGTACTGTCAGCAGAAGTCTCATTGTGAATGAGCAACAACCATGTTCCAGACAACCTTATATTGAGCAAGATTTTATACCTCATGCAACATGAAGTTCAGTTACTCCTTTGAAAGGACACAGAAAACACTAACATGATGTTCTTAGACAAAGAGAAAAAATAGTTACTTTCAATAAGATTGCAGCCATTAGAAGTAGCTATATTAAAATGTTCACAAAATATGCAGAAAAATAAGGTTCTGATACTTAAACAATCACATCAAGCCTTCAGATGATGAGAACATTGATTTTAACACATTGTTAAAGCAGTGAGAATACAGACATTTATTATTACTCCTTTACAAAGCTATAATGGGCTTATAACAGAGCATGTTGTCAGCTTCTGGGTCTCATGTCTTCCATGAATTATATCCATATACGTCACAATTTTTGAGGGCAGTGTTCACAGTGCTCTTTTAAATGCTAATTGTTAACAGGATTAAATATAAAAGAGCTGTTTATTTTGTTGGGTTTTGGTTGGGGTTTTTTTGTGGTTTTGTTTTGGGGATTTTTTTTGTTTGGGTTTTGTTGTTTTTCTTTTTTTACTTTCCAGTAAATTTAGATTGAATACAAGCAAGTTGCAGATAAAATCAAACATTTAATTTTAAATACATTTTTTGTTAATATCCTATAATACATAGCTGAGAACATTTACTATTTACATGTTCTCCAAATTTAACACGTCATAATCATGTCCAGTATTCTTTCGTGGCACCAGCTGAGCTGCTGTCATGCAAGTATTAGCACTTTAAGTTTTACACTTTATTCCACATCCTTTTATCCCCCGCATTATTTTCAAATATATTTTGGGCTAAGGAGTAACTATCCAAGGGTACACTGCATATTGCAAAGACATTCACTCACTTCTTGTGTGCTCACTGATTTCTTAGTAACACTAATGGAAGTTTATTACATGCACATCACACAGAGAGCGGTCCTTGGGTAGAAAATGAAATTGCTGGCTAGAACAGGTTTCACTGTTGATATCAGAGCTGTCATTAAAAAAACTAAACAAACAGAAAATTGAATGGAGAAATGTAACAATTTCTCTGTTTACTTCTCACCTAGCTTCACTATCCATAGGAAATATCCAGCATTTTAAGTGGCGTCTGAGAGAACAGGTTATTGCATGCATATTTTAAAGATGCAATTCAGTTTAATAATTCTAACAGAATTCAAATAGACAAAGCATTGTCTCAGTGTTAAAAATTCTGGTTAACATTGATAAGAATTAATAACTTTTGTATGTACAATCCAAAAATGTTTCAAGAGGGCTGAGGAGCACTGTTGCCTGTTTCACCCTGTCAAGTTGTGTAAGGCTAGATCTATGTATGCTGCAGGACCCAGTGTTCCTGCAGCCGGCCCCTTTGCAGAACCCACTTTGAGAAAGGGGCTCCGTCAAAGATTCATAATATTCAACCTTCGCATGAGTTTTGGAGCCCAAGAGCTTTCTGTTTTCAAAACACAGAAAGATGCAATAGTGCCAAATAAGATAATCAGAGTACCCAGGACTACTAGGTTCAAATTTGAAGGAATCTAATTCCATCTTTCCAGGATAGTGCTTTACCAATACATGATCTTGTGAGATGGCTCTACCATTCCACACAACTGTTAATTTTCAAGTAGGCTAACCAATTGGTCTGTTGGCCTTTCCATAATCTTATAATAAAAACTGTAGGGTTTTTGCCTGCAACAGTACAACCTCATGTTTCATTTTATTCTGGTATGATGCAGTAGAGTTATTGCAGTAGTGGCCTGAACATAGAAAGTCCCTTTCTTGGAAGGAAGAATGTCTTATATCCAAATCCTTAGAATCATTTTAGCACTCTTTCTTGGAGAAGATATTCCAGGACAGGCATTTTCCCCATTCATGCCCTGAGTATTATATAAAAAACAGCCTAGGGCGTATTCCTCCACTGTACTATTATTTAAGGAAAAACACAAAATCACCATATCATCATGTCTGTGGCCTAACCACCAAACCATTCCTAAAAAAGGTTAGTTATCTTCTTGTACAAACATGATTTCTGGGGTATGCAAGTGTGAAAGGTTAATATTTATTCTGCAAGACTTCTGGGAGACACTGGGAGGCAAGTGAAAAATATATAAATCCACTCAGAGATGTTGATGCTGAAATGCTACCGAACATGTACCAAAACCAGAAAGATGTATGCCTGCTCATTTTAGAGTCCCCTTGAAGTTAAACAGGAGCTAAAAGGCACTTTGGAAATTTAATTGTCTTCAAATTCCTATACACATCTCACTGTGGATAAGAGATTGCAGCAATCAGTGTATCTGCCTCCATCTACACAACTTTTGTTGGCTGTGGCCCAATGCAGACTTGTATTTACCTATCACATAATGGGGGTCCAGTCAACATTATCTATATGGATTGTAGGTGGAGTCTGGAGTTAATTCAGTGCTTGCTTTCTCAAGAAGTTTCCTTCTTTTCTGGCTTCTGAACTTTAACCGTGACACAAGCCACCATGAAGCAATATGAGAATAGGGAAAATCTGAGTTGGACAGGAGCTGGAGCTCAAAAGTAACATCTCAATGTAGCCATTGCTCTTGTGTTTACTTCAACTACCCTTAATGCAGAATAAATTAAATAATGTTGAGACAATGTAGCAATGTGTCAGTTGGGGAGTAAACTAAATGTCATACAGATAGTTAAGACAGGTGGGAACAGCTTAAGTATTGTGACATTTCCCTACTTGAATATAAAAATGTTCCCCTGACAGAAGAGAACTTGATAGAAAAAAAGCAAACAAACAAGCAAAAAAACCAACCAAAACCCAGAGAAAAGCAGCTCCTGCCTTGGCACTCACTTGTATACAAAAGAACTGTGAAATAATGTAGGCACTATCTTGGTAGTAGGAAGAAACAGGAGAAAAATTGTGGCTTGTTCATGATTACTGTAGTCAAACCAACAGAATCATGAAAAGACAACAGATTATTTTGCCTAACTTGAGGAAACTTTCAAAGATAGCTGATTTAATAGCTGGTTTACCCTATCTTCTTGGGTCCCGCACTCCAGCTGGACCTAGACAATCAGATTTATAGCCTAGTTATGTTCCATGACGTTTGAATTCTGGAATCATGCATTTGTGCCATTGGCAGTTTACGTTAACAACACGTCAAAGGCTATAAATAGTTGTCTGCAAATCCCCATGTTTCTTCCATTCCTTGAAATACACTTTATCTGTACCATGCACTTTCACGATCTGAGTTATTATCTTCAGAGAAAACATGCAAACAATAAAAAAAAAAGTGTATTATATAAAAACATAGTAAGAAAGAAAAAAATATACTTCTTAAAGTTTGCAGTAGGAACATCAGATGTTCATTGAATCACAGGTATCTATTTAGGATCTTAGTGATCTTTAGAAATACTCTTTTCAACCAATTTATTGACAACCTTCCTACAAAATCTACATAGAAGTCTTACAGCCTGTAAAATATACAGAAAGCTTGAGTTTGCTATTACTACCATGGTTTTCTGTAAGATGCACTTGAGAAGCAGAAGATATTCCCAGAGGAAATATTTGACGGCCTTGGTGTAGATCATATCACAATGAGTTGCTAGAATACTTAAATTTGATTCTATTTTACAGACCAAAATGGCAAAGTGAGGAATTATACCTTAATTAACTTACACTGATTGAGTCTTCTGTTTGCTAGTCCTACTCATTAGCCAGTGTATACCAAAAAAAAAAAAAAAAATTAAAAATCCTTTTTACCCCCTAGAAGCCAAATTTTACTTTCAGTTTTACCTATTTAATCTCATTTTTTTTTTTTTTTTCTTTTTTTTATATTCATTTGAATTGTTGGCATGTTTTTGGGGGGGTCATG
>NDXB01018586.1:0-12488 GCA_002631895.1 Agapornis roseicollis
ACGAGGTCAAGCAGGGCACCTCTCCTTGTCGGCTCCTCTGTTACTTGCAGAAGGAAGTTGTCTGCCACATAATCAAGGAATGATACTAACCTGTGTTCTTCGGTTGATACACTGGATGCCATCCAGAGGGACCTCGACATGCTTGAGAGATGGGCCAATGCCAGCATCATGGCATTCAACACACCAAAGTGCAATGTCCTGTACATGGGTTGGCACTATCCCAGGCTCAAATTCAGACTGTGCAGGGAAGTGATTCGGAGCAGCCCTGCATAGAAGGACTTGTGTGTGTTGGTTGACGAGAAACTTTACATGAGCCAGCTTCAGTGTGAGCTAGGAGCCCAGAAAACAACCATACAATGGACTGCATCAAAAGAAGCATGACTAGCAGGTTGAAGGAGGTGATCCTACCCTTCTAGTTTGCTCTCATGAGACCCCACCTGCAGTACTGTATTCAGCTCTAGTATCCTTCAACATGAAAAGACATGGAGTTGTTGGAACAAGTCCAGAGGAAGACCATGAGCATGATCAGAGGGCTAGAGCATCTCTCATATGAATACAGCCTGAGAAAGTTGGGGCTGTTCATCCTGGAGAGAGAAAGGTTGTGTGAAGATCTCATAGCAGCCTTCCAGGATCTGAAGGAGGTCTGCAAGGGTGCTGGAGAGGGACTCTTCATTAGGGACTGTAGTGATAGGATAAGAGGTAACAGGTTTAAAGTAAAACAGAGGAAGTTCAGGTTAGATATAAAGAAGTTTTTTACTGAGAGGGTGGTGAGGCACTGGAGCAGTTTGTCCAAATAAGTGCTGAATGTTCCATCCCTGACAGTGTGCAAGACCAGGTTGGACAGAACTTTGGGCCATATGGTCTAGTGTGATATGTGCCTGTCAATGACGGGGGGTTGGAAGTAGATGATTTTAAGATCCTTTCCAGACCAAGCCATTCTATGAGTCTATGATTTTATGAAACTGAATCACAGAGTGTAATATCAAAGTTGGCAAAAAGATTTTGAATTAAAAAATAAGTAAAGACTCATCAGTAAATGGAAAGAATATTTGTTGAGGGTTGATTGTGCCAGAATAGCTAGGCATACTTATTTGATAAGATGAATTACTGTAAAAGGAGAACATGCAGTCGCTTTAATCTGGACTTCAGTAAAGCTTTTGATGGAGTGCAGTGTGGGAAATTTTGATGTCATGCAGGGAAGTGAAGGATTAGTACAGGAATTATTAGTCAAATTAACAACTACTTTAAAGGCAAAAGACATATTATGGTGAAATGGAGACAATTCATGTTGATAAAATAATTGCTGGCCTCTTAGTGAAATTCCTCAGGAAATAATCTTCAAATGGCTTTTTCTTTATTACATTATTAATGGCAGTTGCACAAAATATAGGCATACATTGTTGACAGAGATATGACAGGGAAGTATCATCACTGAAGAGAGGATGGCAATATCTTACAGGATAAATGTAACAGAAAATGAAATTCAATAGTGCAAACTGCAAGAAAAAAAGCATTTAGAGAATGTCACCCGTTAAGATAGGATAGTGGAGTCAAGAACTCTAGAGAAATGGCACTGTTACAAGGTAAAGTATCTGAGCTGGCTATAAGAGACAAATTTGACAATAAAATCCAGAATAGAAATGGCAAAACACTGAGCTCACAGAGATCTTGATCACAACTTTGGCAGGAAAATAAATCCTCTTATCCAGGTTCAAGAAAACATAATGCCATATGGAAGGGATGAAAAGAAGGACAACTAGAATGTCCAGGGAAATACAAAGGCTTCTCATTAGCAAAAACACTAAAACACATACACAGAAAAACAAAACAGAAGAGCTTTTTTGTGTAGCCTGACAAAACAAGGGCTGAAAATAGATATGACTACCATAAATAAATGCACAGGCAAAATTAACATTGCAGAGGAGAAAGAATGGCTGAGACTAAAGGCTAAAATTAGCAAAAGAGCTTTATAAACTGACTAGGAATAAGTAGACTACAATTAGTAACAAATTTTTACTGAGAAACAAAAGCACTCTTGACCAACCTTTGTGGTTAGACTAATGATCATAAAATGATATGAAGACATATACTTGGATCTGTGTATAAAAGGGATTTGAATATGGTGTGTAAAGTATTGGATGCAGGGGGCTGTTTTCAGCCGTTCAAGAGGATGTTCCTGATCTAACACTGCTCCTAACACTGACCCTGAGCCATCATTACTGATAAAATCAGATAAAAACGGAATATTTTGGGACTGCAATTCAGAATACTTAAGGCTCTCAAATTATAAAGTTTAGTTCATCAACAGTCAGCAGAAATCAGCTTCAAATTAAAGAAAATTCCAACAACTTAATTCACAAAATACATTTCATACAGTTATTTTTGACCATGTGTTAAAACCAATACTGAATGGTATATGTTGTAGAATCTAGACCACATTTGTGGTTAAAAATATGTTAACTTCAAAGGATAGTCTTTAGTCCACAATCTCTTTATAATGGTTCTCTCTCTCCTTAAAGGCATTTATAATATTTCTGGAGTGATATAGATCTGCTGAAACTGCTCAGCAATAACTGATCTCTGTGTAATGTTTGAGTACCTAACTGACTCAGTACAAAAATTAGTTTATAGGTTCTTATATCTTCCTATATGGGTACTTTTTGATATAAATTGTAACACTTAGCATTACCATGCTTTTTTGTCTCACATGCCTAAATTGATTATTTGAACTGAATTATCAACTTTACAAATTTGGGATCTGTAGAGGTGCTGAAAGCAAACTTGTTGCACCCCTTTGATTCTGCACTCCCGGCACCACCCATCATTGAATGGTTAGACTTGAGAAACACCTGAAAGATCATCTAGTTGCACCCTGCCTGACACATGAAGGAAAATCTTCCAGTAGACCAAGTTTCTCAAACCCACGCCCAACCTGGTCTTGAGCACTGCCACGGATGAGGCAGCCACAGCTTCTCAGGACTACTTGTTCCAGCATCTCACTACCCTCACTGTAAAGTACTTCTTCCTAATGTCTAATCTAAGTCTAGCCTCTTTCAGCTTAAAGCTGTATTCCTTGTCCTGTCACTACCTGTCTTTGTAAAAAGGCCCACTCCAAATTTCTTCTAGGTCCCCTTTAAGTACTGGAAGACTACTAAAATGTCTCTTGAGGAGTCTTCTCTTCTCCAGGCTGAACTCAGCTCTAGCGGAAGGTCTTCCTGCCTGTGACAGGCTGGGACTAGATGGTCATTAAAGTCCTATCCAACCCAAAACATTCTATGATTCTATGAAAAGTGTTGTGGGGTTTTATGAGTAAACACAACATTTTTAATGGATGGCAAAAAAAAAAATTTCATTCATGACTACAGAAATTGTTTATTTTGCAAAAACTTTTGTTGCAATAAAGTTATACTGAGTTATGCCTTCTAAAGATGTACAAATAATGTCTAGAAGCTCTGACCACATATCATAGAGTCATAGAATCACTGAATAGTTAAGGTTGGAAAGGACCTTAAGATCATCTATTTCCAGCCCCCCTACCATAAGCAGGGACCTCACACTAAACCATGCCAACTAAGGTTTCAGATCATACAAGTAATATCAGAACTTTGATGAAATTATTTTTTTTAAGTCCATTCAGAAGTTCATTTACTTCAAAATATTGAAATTATTTGAATGCTGTTTGTATATTTACTGAACTTGGATTTATATTTTGCTGTACCATATGAATTCATTGTTCTTGAAAGAACATTGAACTAATCCTGTAGCAGAAAGGGGAAGATTCTGTCTTGGTTTTCTGTTGAATTTTTATTTTCACCAGAAAAAAATCCTCTCGTACTTCAATGAGCAATGCTTTCTGTTATTAAATCCTATGGACCACAAAATAACAGGGTAATGGATTTCATTTGAGGCCTTCTTTGGCTCATTAAGTCTCAGGCTTATCTTTACAGAAAAGCAGACAAGCTGTATTTTTCTGACAAGGCCTACAGTGGATCCACAGGATTTATTAAAGGAACTTCTGTCAACTTTTTTCCTGATATTATTTGTTGTTAAGGATGAATTCTAGCTGAAGAGTTGTGAACCAAGTACTGAGAGTATAAAAACTGTAGTTAAATAGTCATATATTAAGATATCTTCAGAAAAAACTTCTTTACAAACCACAGTGAAAACTAGAAAAAAAAAGACAAAAAGAGAACAAAAGTCAACAAAATAACCGATGACAGTCAAAGTGCACAAAGTAAATCTGAGGCTTAATTTCCTGGGAAGTATCACATGTCAAAACTTTCCCAACAACTTGTTTTCTCTGGGTCATAATATACCTTGCTATTGGCTAAGCTTCATTTTAACCAAAGAATTTCCCAATTCCCTTCTTCTGTTTTTTGTTTGAAAAAAAGTAGAAGACTAATTTTTCTTTCCATTCATTTAGCACTGATGCAGAAAGACTCAGTTTGGATAAGGGCTGGTAGGATAGGAAGGAAAAATGGTTTTATTGTTCTTTCTAATACACTTAATCAGACACACAGAATGAAATGTAGCTTTTATTTTGAACAACCCTTAAAATAGTGCAGTTTGTAGAATACATAATAAAAATGCCTGCAATTTTCAGGCAAAATCCATATATTAATTAAAAGAATAAATATTTCTTCTCATATTTTAGCTCCTAGACCTTGATCTGATGGCTAAATATTTACTATGTGCTGCAATCCAATATAATAGAATACAGAAATGAGATTAAAAAGGTAGTAATAAAGACTATAAGCTTTAGCAAATTGTGCTATTTTGGGAACTGATATTGATGCTTATAGGTAAAATGTTATTTCAAATTAACTTCTTAATATTTCAGGAGAAGATTCTAGCAAACCCTTTAATTTTACAATGCAGGGAAAAAAATCCCAGGAGACAGGAAGGTGAAAAGTCACTATCAACTCAGGCTAAACAGTCAATGAACTATTAGAGGGAAAACAAACTTTCCTTACTTCTTGCTATGCAAACAGCAGTGAATTCAGCAGCCCTGAAAGGAGAATACTGATGGTAATGACAAAACAACGGACTCAATTGTTCACATCAGTACGTAAAGCTTCAAAGTTTACAGATAACATAATCACTACAATTCATAATGCAATGTTGACTTCTCCTGACATGTGTTTAAACATTATCTTATAAAACGTATAATTTTTTAAATAATGTAATCGCACCTTCTTCAAAAGCCCCTTATCTTTTATTAACTTTTTTTCCCCCAAGAGTGAAATAACAACAAAATCAGCAGGCTATTGAAAGGTTTAGCAGAACATGTTATTTACATTGCTGGAGAGTGATGACTATAAAAAAATGTGTTAGTGTGTACGTTAAAGTCCAGACAAACAGTATATACTGACTATATATAAGAAATACTACAAACAGGATGTTCCAGTGACTTTGTTACTCTGTTCCTTGCCAAACAAGTCCGTTTCTTATCAGCCAATTTTACAAGTACTTTCTACATGACTTGTATTTTATCAGAATGGCTTGGAACTCTTGTAATTGCTAAAGTCTCTATAGGCTCTGAAAGATACCTGAAGTCTTGGCTTTTCCTGATGTCAAAGATACACAAAATTCAAATATAAATATATTGCTTTAAGGATATTTAATGTAATGAAGCTCACAGAAATGGTATTCTGAGTTGAAGAAGCTTGGATCCACTTGATCTCAGCTTGTGTTGGGGTGGGACAAGAAACTTGAATGGTCCCTGTCTTACGCTCCCAGTTCCTTCTATTTAGCTTTGTCTAAAAAAAAAAAAGCGATAAATAGTGATTCTAATTTTACAGTGGTAGTTTGCAAGCTCCATGAGATAAGGGTTATGAACTTGCCTGTAAGGCCTGTTTTTTAAAAACAATTTACCTTTTCCTGCATTTTGGCCACACAGGCTCCCACTTGTTTAGAGGACAGGCTAGAGCACTTAATCTCTGCAGGTGGTAGGTGCTCTGAATATTGTCACACTGGTTTTTAGTTTCATAACAACTTCTGAAAGCATTTCATGAACAAATTTGAATAGAATAGTGTGGTGATGCTCATCTTCTTCATTTTTCATTGTAGTTTATGCTCAATCACATAATAATTAGACCTTGTAACTGAACTTCTTGCAAACACACAGCCATCTATTGGACAGATGACCTTTTAAGCTTCACAGTAGACTAGATATGTGTAGCAGTACTACCTAGATAAGATGTCTGTTTCTGTGGCTTTAGGTTTATGTTGTGTTAAACTATAATACAGTGCTGAAAGCTATTGCAAAAAATCTAGACAAATCGTACATGTTATATCCTTTTGTACTACTACCTTACTGCAGATTTATTTTTTCTTTCAGGCACTGTTTCTTTTTCCTCTGGACTAAGCAGAATATAAACCCAAATATAAAAAGTTTTTTTATATAATGCAGCTCTGAAATAAGACTGACCTTGACTTTTGTTTCTAAGTAGCTATATATTCCTTTTTAACAAACAAGGGTGTATGGGGCATGCAAAGAAAATCAGACATGAAATGCATAATAGTCTTGAATCTGAGTTAACATGATATTGTGACAAGCCAAAAGATATGATGAGGTAATGCACTCACTCCATGGTGCTGAATGATTGTACTAGTCCATTTGGAAACCTTTCTTATCAAGATCACTTAATGTAGATATATGAACCAATAGCTGTTTATCACTTCAACAGATATGCTCCCCAATTTCTTCAGATTCAGACATCTGTACTACAAGCTGTACTAAGAGAGGTTTTATAGATGATGTAATATAAGAATGTGAATCAAAAAAGCTGAGATCACTCGTTTATTGATTTGACTTTTCATGCTCAAATTATTTGGCTGATGGATGATGTTAAATGTATAAAGTAATGAAAACATATGACTAGACTTTCTCCATCTTTTTGTTAATGGTTTATCAAGATGTATGGGAGGGATTTGTGCTTGTCTGGGGGCATATTTGTTTCATTTGTTTCCAACATTTGCAAATATTCATGCCACTTAAATATCTGAGAAACTTGAAATATTAAGCTACAATGCAAAAGGTATTATTCTATTATTTATGAGCAACATCAATTAGTTTTCTTCCTTAATACTTTGGGATCTGATCGGTTCATGGCTTGGCCTGGGCTTTTACAGGAAGCTATTGCTACTTTATTGGCTGTATGTGTCCACACTTAATCCTTGACATGTTTGCTGCTGCCTGAGGTCTGAATAAAGGTTTATTGCACAAGCTGTACTGCTTTCAGATGTAAGTCCTGCTCCACACCTGCCTTCTCTTTCATAGAATCATAGAATAGTTAGGGTTGGAAGGGACCTTAAGATCATCTAGTTTCCTCAAAATCTATTCTCTATTTTCTTATATTGTCCACTAATCATTGTCACATAAGTATTATGAAATTTATACTTATGCAGAGTTCTGTTTGCAGATGGAGTGATAACTGGGAAGTAGTTCTTCTGTTTGGAATTAATAGTTTATTACATTGTTGTAATAAGTTTGAATGACAGTGAACCAATGGACCTTGAAGACATATCTGTAGTTCTAAGAACTTTTATATCTTTGTTGTTTGGAAATTTCCAAATGGAGAACATAAGTCTCTTCTTATCCATCATCTTCTTACCTTTGAATGCATGTTCAGGGTGTAGCAGAATTTCCACCAGTCTTTCACAAATATCACTAGAATGGTTACTAAACCCTGTTTTGCTTCTTCTTTAGGGCACTCCAGTAATAGTATGATAACTTTCTACACCTCTAAAACTTTTTCTTCACAACTGTGTGTGTATATATATGTAAGAGTGATGGTACATAGAAAATGAGGGATCTGAGCATGATGTGAATGGTATGTAATAAGGGGTGGATAGTGTCCTGGGTTTAGCAGTGGCAGTCATCTTTTTCTTCTTCATAATAACTGGTGCAGCACTATGTTTTTGAGTTTCGGCCTGGGAACAAAACTGATAACAGGAATGCTTTTAGTTACTGCTCAAATGTTAAGCTTGAGCAAGGACTTTGTGAGTCTCATGCTCTGCCAGGGAGGAGGGGAGGCTGGGAGGAAGCAGGGACAGGACACCTGACCCAAACTGACCAAAGAGGTATTCCATTCCATAGCACGTCACGCCCTGGGTGTAACTGAGAGTTACTCAGAAGGGCTAGTAATCTGCGGGGTTGGAGGAGGTATTTGGTCAGTGCTTGGTTGGGGTGGGGTGTCATGAGATATCTGTCAGTGGTTGGTGAGATGCTGTATTCTTTTCCCTTGTTATTTCCTTTATCATTATTATTACTGGTGGTAGCAGTAGTGATCTGTGTTATACCTTAGTTATTGAGCTGTTCTTATCTCAACCTGTGGGAGTTGCATTCTTTTGATTTTCCTCCCCATTCCTCTGGGAGCAGGGGAGGGCAAGAAAGGGGCGTTAAGTGAGTGAAGGAGCTGAGTGGCTGGGTTTAAACCATGACACTAAGATATAATTAGAAACAAGGAGTGCCTGAGATCTGGGCTTGTGGGCAATAAGTGACTTCTTCCTGTTTGGGTTTCCTTCATTGTAAAATAAGGATAATAGTGCTCATTTAATTTGAGAGAAGTAAAAATAATAATTTGCTCTCAATAGAATGTAAACATATGTAAATATTTATTTTCTCACTAATGTTGTGTGGTTTATTATTTTTGTTATTAATTATTACTATTATTATTGGTTTTGTTATCTTGATAGATATTGATTACTGAGGAATGAAGAAATTGTAATAAATTGAAAAGTGCAAATTATGTCTGAAAAAAAATGAGAAAATGCAATTGCTATCTAAATAAGGAATTAAAGTGATAGATCTTTTTTAATTGTATAGACTAAAATATAGTGTTGAAAGACAAAAATAGACACACTGATCTCTGTATTGCTGGGTGAAATGACACTGTGAATACATATACCTCTCAGTTATAGAAGGGAAGAAAAATAAACAGAAATTAGAGTAATGGGAAGGGATCACTGAAAAACAGAGGCCCGAAAGGAGACAGATTGCATATTGATTACTACACGTACCTGAAAGTCCCTATATACTACAGACATGTAACATATAGAGGATAAGCAAAATCAACAGATCAAAGAATCATGAAGCATCCACCTCTAATGTGGTGTTTGCAGATTATTTTTTTTTTCTGGCACACTTGCTTTATTATTTTATTCAGTTCTAATAGAATCATAGAATCATAGAATAGTTAGGGTTGGGTTTTGTCTACAGTGTTGTATTCTATTCTCCAAAAACAATTATTTGTATTTGTTTCCTTAAAATGTCTTAGATTTTATTTTATTTAACTGCTTAAGTTGAGTTTACATTTTACCTTCTGAATAAGGCTTTGTGATTTTTATTTTCTTAAAAACATCAACTACATAACCTCTGAAAATTAGAAATACACAAGTATAAAATAATGTCAATCTAATCAGACTGTAGAGGGTTTTTATACATAACTTGTACATGACTGCTTTCCACAGAGAAGTTTTATTAGGTAGTTAGCCTTCTTTAATGACAATACAATGACGTAACTCTACAGAATAAAAGGACACCCAAGAAATTGTTTAGATGAAGCAAAATATTCTCAACATTCTCTGTCTAAAATATGAATATCACCTTAGTGTTTTATCAAGGCTACAAAGAAAGAAAAGTGGTAGTTATCATTCTTCACTCTGATGCTGTTGAGACATTGGAACAGGTTGCCCAGAGTAGCTGTAGATGCCCCATTCCTGGAAGAGTCCAAGGGCAGGTTGGATGGGGCTTTGAGCAACCTGGTCTAGCCGAAGTTGTCCCTATTAGTACTGGAACTAAATGAGTCTTTAAAGTCCCTTCCAACCCAAGCCATTCTATGATTCTAGTAAGTTGATTTAAGATACTTGAATTTATGTATGTTCCTGTTCCACCTCTTATTCCTGATATTCCATAACCTGGCAAAAAAAATTTCTAGAACAAAAGAACCTGCATGAGGCAAACTTGTCAACCTGCCACCTTTACCCCAGTTGAGTATTATCTCTCTGTGTTAAATTTTTCAATAAATTTACAGTGCTGCTTGAGCTATAGACCACTAATCCATAGCAGTAGTCATAACAGAATTTAGCCATAAACAAAGTAAAAAAATCTATGAAACATATCCCCCCCATACAAGCACATCTGCAGCCTGCCAGCATCTTAGTGCCAATATTTACCACTATGACTACCAACCCCAGGAGATACGGGAAGAAAAATGTAAGCAGAGGCTTGTGATATGTCCATTTAAAAGTGCAAACATGCTAAAAGAAAGTCTGCACTTCAAAGGACTCTGACATGGTGAAGTCATCAGCAGGACTAGTAACAATGCAATTTTTATAAATGAGTTCCCAGTAAGCTAATATGCTCTTTAAATACAAGTCTTTTGTGCCAAGTGATAAAGTACAATAATTATCAATCTGGTAAAATGAATGAACTTTCAACAAGAATCAGCGGTGCACACTGTGTATGTACTTTGTCAGTCCTGCACACAGCACAAAGGAAAGTTATCTGAAACAAATCCCTTCTGTAAGGGAGGAATAGGAATCAGTAAATATATAAAGCATTTATCACATAGGGTGATAACATTTATGGTGTGTCAATTGTATTACGTGCAATATACAGGACAAATGAGTTTCATACATGTAAGAGTTTATTTTCAACATATGCACTGGCAGTCAAGGCAGTTTAAGAAGGCTTCATGCTGAGACAGCTCCCATCTTCTAACCGTACACTGGATGATGTATATTGTTATCCTGATAAAAACTACTTTGCTCTTCCTGCCGAATATGATACTTAGATCACTGCGTTAATTGCTTTCTGCTGAACTAACTATGGTGGCTTGGGTCAGAAGAAAGCTCAATCCCTTTTCAATGAAAAGGATGTCAAATCTGCATTAGCTTTGCTGTCAGGAGGTTGTTTGCAGTGAAAACCAAAGTACAAAAAAAGACAGAAATAAGCTTTTCATAAAATCATACCAATCATTGGGACATGGGAAAATAAGCAAAAACCCAGCCCAATTTGGGATATCCAGGAAAACCCCTCCACAAATTATCTAGTCTACAATGTTTAGCAATAATAATTTTCATTATACAATTGCACTTGATGTGAAAAACTGGTTCTCGTTACTGCAAAAAGTAATGTACAATACAAGATCTGAAGACTACCTAGTCCAGTGTTCTGACCCAGCAGGGACCAATGTAAATTCTTTAAAGGAAATGAAAGGATTCTGCTATAGATAAACAATCCTTGCCTATCGATTGGGTCACCAATAGGGAAAAAAAAAAAACAAACAAACAAATTATTAGTATGTCATACTTCTACTCTACTATGTTATACACCGGGATAGCTGCGAGTTACCTTAGATTATGTACAGAATTTCAATTACTGAACTTTCCTGTTTTTTTTTCCTCTATATTAAAGAGCACAATTCTACAAATGAATAGAAATCACTACTTATTGACTTTCTTTAACCAGATTTAACTTGTGACTTATGTAAATATGATTACATATGTGAGAATCAGTATATGATGTAACTGATACTTTTTTCTGTTTAGTTGGGACTATATACCATTGTATAACTAACACAGTTAAAACAACATTTCCTGATAAAAAAAAAAGGATGTTTATATTATACGTATCTTTAAAAATAAAATCACTTCTGTCCAGAAACTCTAGATGAAGAAAAATTGTAGAATCATGAAAAGATGAAATCCAGGAATATAAATGATCTGATACATATTGTAATTAGGTGACATTGTGATAAGCACTTCAGAAATATGATAGATAGACTTTGCAATACACTGTTTCCCTGATAATGCTTTTACATACATACTTATTGTTTCCTCTCCAGAACAATATTTAGCTGCTAATCTCTTTATACTTGCACTTGTTCTTTGCCCTTTTGGTCTCGTTCAGAGCCACACAAATCACTTCCCTTCCAGTTCACATAGCATTCCATGAACATTGCTGATGGTTCAGCTAACACACAAATCACAAGCAATAAATATGTAAATTGTTCATTTTCATGTAAACACAAAGCTTTCAATAGACTTCTTATGCACAAAGACAATAGCTGGAAGTTGGGGACCTTCTAAGGGACAGAGCATGACTGGGAAAAGTTTATCATGGATGTTGATAAAATCAATACAAACCAATATTTTGCTACTACTGCAGATGCCAGCTCCAAAAAATATTAGAGGATTCATGGAAAATCTGTGTTGTCTTGAAAAAAAAGAAAGATTTCCTGCCCAGGAGTGATGTGATATAAATCTTTGGTTATTGCAGCAAAAGGGTCAGAAAAAACAGCTGGAAAAAGATATTTTATGTTTTAAAATTCACACAGTAAACTTCCATTGAAAATCACTTAATAAGTGCAGTTGTAGGCAAAAAAAAAAAAAAAAAAAAAAAAAACAAAAAAAAAAAAAAAAGAATTGAAAAGAAAAAAGTTAAAAAAATCCTGAAAATTGTCACCGATATTGAAAATTTC
>NDXB01018586.1:18581-31294 GCA_002631895.1 Agapornis roseicollis
TTTTGCCTGGGCTGTCAATAGCTGTAGGATTTTTTTTTTTTTTTTCCCTTTCTGAATGCTTGTAGGTGACTTCAAACAGCCTTGGTAGTACAGAATCAATACCACAGCGACAGCAGCCATGGCAAAACTGTTATCATTATTGTGTTTACCCTTGATCAGGTTACTCCTTTCCGTCCAAAGCCACTAAAAATTCCATTGCACAAGCGCACACAGCCCCTCCTTGGTAAGATCATTCCAACTTCTACAGGTATTAAACACATGTCATTTTTTTTTTCCTCATGGAATGGTGTTATAGTTAAGAAATAAACTGAGTTTAAAACAGGCAATGATAAAAAAGTGCCTAATTTTTAATTACACTTTTTCAAAACACCAATGTTTATTTGATTGGCACTGAGACCTGCTAAAACCTGGAAAAAGTATGCCATGAGGAGAAATAAACTATGAAAAACTTTGGGTTAAACATGACAGTAAACAGTACATCCTTCATGTGATTTTCTTCTCCAAGTACGCACATGCAAGTCTGCACTCAGAGTGGCAAAGACAGAACCATAAAAAGGTATGATTTCATATAGACACATTTAGCCTACCCTTTAATTAATCAGCTGAATGTCTCACTTTTATTTCAACCCAATCAGTATTTCTGGCTTTGTTGTGTCATTAAATATGACATTTCCACATTCAAAAAAAAAAAAATGTCAAGCTATAATGATACACCTACTGCAGCGTACTGCCTCTACTAAACAGAAATCATGATTGATTGATAGCTTGAGTCTCAGAAGGAATAATTTTCAGTAAATAGGAAATACATAACTTTCATTAGTGGCTTTAAAATATTTGGAAAAAAATGTGAAGCAAAACAAATATTTCCTTTTTTTTTTTTCTTTTTAATGAATTGTTAATCTTTTCTTTGCTATTTGGTGTATGCCTTCTATTTTGTTTTTCTTTTATTTTTCATTTTTTAACCTTGTATTTCACCCTGTTGTTACCACAGACATAATGTTGAAACAACTAATTTAGCACAGTTTGGCTCAAGCAAAAAAGCTGTGTCACTTACTAGGCAAAGTGACATGTATTAATCATGGCTCTGTTCTTAAAGATCTATTCATATTACTTCTGAGCACATAGAGGCATAGAGCTGGCAGGAAGGTGGAGAGCATGATAATTAAAGAAATTTTAGAAAAGAAGAATGCTCACTACAGTTTCTGTTCCCAGTTTACAGCCATTACTGCTCTTGCTGTAGGACATTCTTTCCTGGTATATTTGAGGATCTTTTATTGATATTTTTTTTTAATAAGTAGGAGGAAAAAAAACCCTGAAGACAATACCAGTGAAAACAGCGATTCAAATGGCTGATCAAGGTGTGAATCTAGATTTTTCAGCATCCCATAACTTTGTTTAGACAACTAAATCCCTAGTGAAGCTAAAGAACAAGCTATTCCTCACAGATTAGCACCCTTAAATGAGTGCTGGTCTTCCCCTGATAGTAATGTAGAGCTAGAATTAAAGGCCACATTCTGTGCTAGTGAAAAAGCCCCATGAAGGAGAAGATACAAGTGGAGAATTTTCTTTATCTAACACCAGAATTTGTACAAAAATGTTTCAGATTGTCAATTCTCTTAGGAGGAGACAGCTATGAAATTACTGTTCACTAGAATGGCAAGGGAAATGTATTTTCTACCATTGTAAAATCTTCATTATTTTTTTAAAACCATGTTCATAAGTCTAAGCTATTTCTAAAGTGTTGAATTAAAAAAAGTCAATAAATTTTGTCAATATTGGAAATAAACCAAACATTTTTAAATTATATCTTATATTTTCAAAGAACAAGTAATCTTGTTATCATAATAACATACATTACTTAGGAAATAGTATTCAAAACCAAGGAAGATGTTTTCTTTGAATTTTTAACTCCGAAGTCTGTCAAAGAACAATTCTTTCGAAGGGAGGCTTCTGTTCTGATGAATTTTTTAAAACCTGTTTCACTGAAAAATTCCACATCAGTTCTACTGCTCACAGTGTCACTAATGACTAAATTCAGTCACTTACATAAAGCTTTCTGCTGTGGTCCTCTGAGAAGATCCATGTAGTAGTGCCTCAGCAAGGTGCTGGAATCATGGCCTTTCCTCCTTCCTCAGTTATTTGTGTTTGGGGGCCTTGCAGAGCTGTTAGGAGTCTCTAAATCCACGGACTTTTTTACCTGTTACTGGATCCTGCCTGTCACTGCTGAGCAGATCTAGTGATCAATTTTGGTACAAGCTCTAAGATCTTTTAGTAGTGTCATTGAAGAAACATAATATTCCCAAGCAGTAACTTCACAGGCATCCAAGAGCCATTACTTACTGCATTATTCTTATTTATAGCACTCCTTACTTTATGTCAGGTGAAGCTAAGTTCCACCATAAGTTCAGCTAGAGCATTAATTTATCTTTAGTTTTTTGTTTGGTTGGTTGTTTGGGGTTTTTTAGTTTTTTCTTTTTAAAATCCTCTGTGTACTTCTATGTTTGTGTTCTCCATTTCCACGCAACACTGTGGGTCACTTTGCACTACTTCATGAAAAATACATTGAATTGTCCCCAGTAATCTCAGTAGATAATTCCCCAAAGGGATACAAATAGAAGAAACTAATTTTCCTATTCAGAATGAAGGCTGTGGGTATTCAATAAATAATTCTGCTCTGCAATTTACAAGAAAATTCAGCCAAATTTTACAGATTTGCATGGCTAAAATATCAGCCTCCTAAATTTTCAGAAAAATGCATTGAAAGAACGCAGTCTATGAATCTTTTCCATATACTGTATGATAAACTATCTTTCTACCTGTGTAGAGGGATTTCTGTGCCAGTATATACTCAACTACAATAACATTTATCATAATATCAGAGTGTAATTCTGGTGGATGTAGACATGAAGGAATCTATTCTGTTGAAAGAAGAAATTGTCAGTGCAGCATGAAAGGAGTTCAGGAAGAAAATGTATGTCCCTGTAAACACTGCTTTCTGTGAGATTATATATTGTGTGATCTCCTTCAGATGTGAAAAGACAAGAATAAATGCAACCGTAATAATCTACTGAATAACATATCTCTCCTAAAAGTTTTATATAAATCATCCGGTCCTTAGAAATTCTGATTAGAATATTCTTATTTTCTATTTTATATATATAAATATATATATATTTAAACTAAGTATCATAGAAAAACATTGTTTAAACAGAAATCTAATGTTATTTCTTTAAATTACCTTAAAGAAAAGCAGAATGTAAGAGGATATTATTTGAACCTGAAGTCTTTGGTCCATATGAAACTTTTTCTCAGCAAATACTAGTCTTTCTAAAGATAGGGATATCTGTATATGTTATCTTCCTGGATTCCTAACAAAAAAAAATATATATATATAATTTTATAAAGGAAACATTTAACAACAAACTAATCATCCCTTTAACATACCATTATCTTACCTAAGTAGTAGTCTTACACTGATAGAGGTACTACTTGAAGAAGTCTACTTCTTTTAAAGATACCGCATGACTCTCAACAATAAAAAAGCAGTCATTGACCAGCAGGATTAACAATGCAAATTGTGAGATGGCCTGCAGGTTAGTTAAGAAATGCTTTTGTTCAACTGGCATAGTCAAAACAGCCTTCTACAGTTCAAAAAGTGTGAAATACACCTGTTACCTCCTTTCTATTAGTACTGAAAAATGAAGCAGAGGCTCAGTTCATCCTCAGGTCTAAAACACACTGTGATTACTCTAACTGCTTGAGCATATATTTTTATTTCAGTTTCTCAGTGACAAACCATGGTAGCAACACAGATAAAATCAGAACTTTTCCTCTGTTGGCTGGACCAAGATCCACATCATTGTGTGCAGGGTAGCTGTGGTCTGTCTTCTAGTTTGTCTTCCAGCATTACCACAATCCATAAACCCTAGCCACATTTGGAGAAGGCAATGTTGAATGACCCTGAAGTCATTCTGTGTGAATATGCGGGCAGGTGGGACCTCTGGAGTGTGTCATGGCACAGCCATCCTATCCACAAAGCAATTATTTAGGTCTTTGAGTTAAGTAGCAGGTGCAGGTAAGATCCGAATTTCAGATCGAGAGTTCTAAAATTCTCTGAAACCAAGCTTTTTCATGCTACTGTGCCCACTCAGTGTAGACACCAGCACAGTCTCCTTCTACCTCTTAAACTTCAGTGTAGACATAGCCTCAAAGTCAAGATTAGAAATTGTAGGTTTCCAACTTGTAAACATTTAGAATTGTATATGTAACAGAAAGGTTTCACTATCTTGCCACTGAAATCAGTGAGAAAAGTTAAAAGGTTTTTTCCACATGATCAGACATAAAGTGGATCATTGCTACTGTAGTATCTCAAAGCTGAAGAAATGAAATATAATCTGAATTTTTACTTAAAACATACTGAGGCAAACCACCAATATGCTTATGAGAGTATGTTTAAAAAATACTCAGTAATATTCTCAGAAACTTGGCAGTTTTTTCTTTATGTTTTAAAATAAAAGTAATTAATGTTCAAAAATAAATATAATCAATTTTCTGAATGAAATTATTTGGTTGTCACGTTCTCCCATCCCAAGCTTCCAAGTCATTCCCTTCATTCTTTGATCTGCCCATAATATGTCTTTTAAAAAATAAAGAAATGCCATAAGTATGATGAAGAACCCAACACTTCTTCAACCATCACGTCTCTGTGCTCTTCTTTCAGGAGCAAGTGTCTATTCACTCACAGTGTTCCCTAGATTATCATGAATGATCTTCCATGGATCAGCTGCAATTTCTGGCTCCCTCTGATGGTCCACTTTGGAATAATGTACTCATGACTACCCATTCAAATACATCATTCCATTTATATTTTTTCATGAGTCATATCATGGCTCCGTTCCTTCCCATCTCTCTCTTGAGGAAGTGTTTGTGAGACACCTTTTAACTTTGGTATATGATTCTCCAGCCAGTCACTATACAGATCTCTAATACTTTCCGTTCTTAAAATTGCAAATTAACATTCTAGGGCTTTCTCTTTCCTGGTTTCCATAGCAACTCTTCTACAGCTTATTCATTAGAAAGAGTTCTGTTTAATTGATCTCCTAATGTATTGCTTAATAGTAACTGTTAAGCAGTCTTTTGTTTCCAGGTCATATTTAGGGTTCACATATTTGCATAAAAGCATTTCATTAGCTGAAACCAATCATTATTAGCAATTTTCTTTTTTTAGTTTAAAATAACTAAACCCTCATTGAGATTTTCTGAATAGCAAATATTTATATCTTGCTGAATGGGTTTTCTCTGTGAGCCTGGGTGCTTTGTTTCTCTGAGCAGCAAGAAAATTACAGAGCTTCAAAATGTTAATCAGGGAAGACAAAAAGAAAGTGGCTCTTTTTCCAATTGAAATGTAAATGCACAATGACAATAACTATAGGCCACAGGCAATATTTGATGACAAAGTTGCAATAGATAAATATCTTTTAAAAATCACTGTAATGTACTGCCCAAATGGAATACATTGGGATTTTTTCTATTATGCACAAAAATGATCTTCTGAGATCTTAGGCTATGGAAGTATAAAACCCCAAAGAAATTGGTTTTTTGCAATATGGTGCTGTCCAAAACTCTTCCAAATTAAGCTAGTAGGCTATGATGAATACTTTCATAGTCAAATATATTAATTAATTTTGTTGTGCATGAGTTGCAAACTGATTTTCAGCTTACTGGGGTACATAAACATCAAACATTTTACCAAGTGTCACATGACGAAGTTTAGTCCTGAGAACAGAAAAACTGTGTTCATCGAAACAATCATTGAGATTCTTCCTGGATAATAGCTGCTATGGAAAATAAAGTATATAGTTTCAAGTAACTACTACTTAAGCACCTTAAAAAGAGCTAACCCATCAAACTTTCTCAAGCCTGAATGAAGTGTATAGAACTCACTCCACATAGCTGGATTTATGTGATACATACTATGAGTCTTGTTTACACACTCAGGTTAGTTGAGTACAGATCTAGATATTATAAAATTACATTTCTCATTTTCTTTTAATAATTTTTGTGCTTTTTCTAGCATTTGGAGTTGATAGTTTTCAAGATTTGCTCATAGATATGAGAACTTTAAGTCTGATTCTTTTACTGTTTTGGTTCTATTTAACCTCATATTCTCAAGCAAACAACTTCAAAAAAGACTTTAGTTTCCTAATAAAATACTGGTAAAAATTGCTGTTGTTATTGCTGATGTCTGGATATTATGGTACAGGTATCCAGAAAGAGACATAAATGCAATCAATATTTATGGTAGGTCATAAGCCAAACTTTGTCCACCAACTCACAGCCTCTAGTTATCATTTATACTGAAAAGTACATATGACTATTCTTGTCCACTGATATTTTTAAAATAGTCAAAAAGCATATCTAAAGGAAAAGTATGAACTTTTCGGGAGTTACAAATATCTTGTACAAATTTTGATCTATTTTCTGCCATTTTGTATAATGCACAGAGAAAAGCTGTACCAAGTATATTTCCAAGAAGCTCATTTACAGATGCAGACATAAGGCAGAACAAGTATGAACTGACACTATTTTGTGTACATGTGAAAATAATTTTATTAAATACTGTTACAGTTTCATATGTTGTGTTTGCAGATAGGTTTGTGTAAATAAAGCACATTTTTTTACAGTTTTGCATATTCATTGAAATGCCTGCTGATGACTGCAAATCACCATGCTTTAAAGTCATCAGGGGAATCAAGTATTTATGATACAGGCTCAGGCTCACTATAGCGAATTTTGTAGACTGTTATAGAAGAGGAAGATACTTGTAACATTTTGGTATTTTAAACTATATGGTTTAGATGTATAAAAATTTAAAATTAGTATTTTTCTGCTAATCATGAAATTGTTTAAAAAAATTTCCCTACTGGGTAGTATCAATGATGACAGTCTTGCCAAAAAAGGATGCTCCATTTATATTTTAAACTACATTCCTTTTCTACCTTTGACATTTTTTTCTTGCTGTTTGAAAGGCTTTGAGTACAGTGTCAGAGTAATAACTGTATAATCTTCAGTGATGTCCACTTGTTCTTAGTTCTAGAAATATGCCTTGTGAAGCTGCCTTTACTAGTAGCATACCAGCTACTACAGAACAATCAAACATATTAGAATAGTTAATCATAGAATAATTAAGGTTGGAAAAGACCTTAAGATCATCTAGTTCGGAGCACTTATACTTGCTTAATCATGTTGTTTTCCCCTACAAAGAGCCAGAGACATAAGAAAGAAATGAAGCACAAAGGAGCCCAAGATGCAGGCTTCCTTACTGCCTGTTTCCAAATAGCACTCTTGAACTACTGATGTGTGTGTGCTCTAAGAAGCCTCAGTAATTTCAAGACTTGTCAACTATCGCTTGGTTATAGCAAGAAGGAAATAATGGTGTCAGGTACTATTCTTTTCTAGTAATTTATTTGCTCTGTGCAGTTCAGCAAAATACTTCCATTTTGTTTTCGAAAAAAAACATCCAAAACCAAGTGTAAGAAAAAGACAGTGCTAAAATGCATATACTTGGCCATGTCAACTTTTGTGAGTACAGACTGAAACTATTTTGCATAGGACTGATTTTCCTACACAGAAGAACATGGGAAATGACAAAACAAAGATCCAACTTGGCCACATTTAACAAAATTTGGAGGCCATGTATTTGGCACCTTAGTAAAGCTGATATGCCCTGCTTATTGATAAGGCTTAATAGCTGAACACAGTACTGCACAATGCATCACAATGTTTCTCAGACTGAATGTTATTTTTGTCTTTTTAGTTCTTGGCCTTTTTTGTTCTTAGCCAAGTTAGTTGTCCTTTTTAGTTCTCCCAGAAATACTTTCCTGTGTGTTAGGTTCCACTACTTGAATGAGCCCATGTCTTAGGTGTAGTACCCGATACATAATTATTTTCCATTCACACTTCACAGAAAATGTGACCCAAATGAACTCCATTGACTGTACTAACCAGAGTCACTGACTGTAAAAGGAAATTAGGCATAAGGCTCACACGTAACCTTATACATAAGAACAGTTAAAAGCAGATAAGAGCTAAGTTTCATAGACTATGAATTTTTGGAATGAGTATTTAAAAAAAAAAAAATAAAATCTCATCCATAATGGGTAGCTGTTCCCTACTTCCAGTGAAGCTACCTAGAATTTCATTTTCAAAGAATCTCCAATACATCACCTTTTTTTGCACCTAGGCATTTTTTAATACTTTGAACAATTTTTATTTTATTTAATATTATTATTCATTACATGTAAATACTTAGTGGGTACATGTTGTGCTAGTAATTTTTGCAGTCATCATTTATGCTACTTGACTCTTTCAGCCTTGAAATATGGAACTCAGTAAATAAAACAACTGAAATTGTGAAATCCACCACAAGAGTGGTTAGTATACATCCTCTCGTTCTTCCTCCTGTGAATGATATTCTCTCAGCTTACTACACCCTCTACTCTCTTTTTATCTTTTTATTTCCAGGAGCTAGTTCTAGCCTTGATCCTTCTTTCTGTTAGGCAGCAGTGAGGCTATTATTGTAATTAGACTTTCTATTAAGCATCCAGATTGATCAAACACTTCAGGCTTGCACTACTATCATGTATGCCAGTGTGTTGACAATATTTATCTTCTTCCTTCCTCTTTCAACAGGTCAAAGATTATTATTTCTTCATTAAAAGAACAGATGAATACACCTCAGACACTTTCCATTAGAAACACAATGCTCACTTCTAAGCATTCACAAGGTGAGAATACTGTACATATATCCTGGAGGATATTCATTCTATTTAGGCAACTTTTACATCCTGTGATATTTATTGATTCACCTTCAGTGAGCAGCTTCAGAAGGATGGAAGAAAAAGACAGAAATTGTAGTTGCATGCTTAAAAACTAGAGAATGTCTTCCAATATATCTTAGAGTAATATTTGTTTTAAATTTGATTAGACATCAGTTCAAACATTTCTGCTACTGTCTTCCTCCTCTTTTTTTTTTTTTTTTTTTTTTTTTTTTTTTTTTTTTCTATCTTTCAGTTCTTTCAACTGTAAAGTTGAAAACTTTGCATTTTCCTCCAGGTCGNTTTTGTTTTTGGTTTTTTTTTTTTTTTTTTTTTTTTTTTTTTTTTTGTACAAAAAATATAGGTGAAAAACATGAAAGAACACCAAGAAAACTGCTGCCTTTTTTTTTTTTAAAGTCTGCTCTTTTATAAAGAAAGTTAAATTTATTAGCTGTGCTTATTTTCCAGAATGTCTTTCTAATGATTACCTTAATTGCATTGCTGGCAGAGTATGCAGTTTTTATTAATCAATAAGACAATGATCCTTATAATGAGATTATACAAGCAGCAACTAATCATTATCTCATCATCAATCTCTAAATCTCTAAATCTGTTTTGCATTCTTAAAATCCAGAATACTCTGTAGTTTCCTCAAAAAAAAATATTTTACAACTACAGTGTTTGTCACAGCATAGGTGTTTTCACTGTCAGCTGTGGTTTCATTTCCTTGCTAGCTCTATCACTCTAAGCTGAACTTGGCACATAAGATGCAGTAAGCTAGTAACAGCAACATCCATCATTTCTGCTGACTGTTTTCCTGCAGGGGCTATGTATGTTTAAAGCTATATCTATGTCATGTTACCCACTGCTCCTAGTCTGGGGATGAAAAGGGAAAAGGTGGCTGGAGTTTTCCACTTAATTGCTGCTAAATTGGTGCAACACAGTGCAGGTGCCTTTAAGTAACATCTAACACATGGAGAACTTTCCAGAGGCTAAAGGTGCACATGCCCATGCAGGAATAGCTAACTCAGCAGGGGCTGTGAGACTTCAGTCAGCAAGAACAGGGTGTTCTCCACCCAGTCCTCTAAGTACTCAGACTGCTGGATGCGTTGAATGTTGATGGAGTGAGTGAGGGTGGTGTGAGGAAGCCCTGTAGCCTGCATACTACCAGCTGGGACTGCCATGTTGGCCCCAACCTTTTCTCTTTGGCTGTGCCATGTATCCCATGAAGGTGGAAGGTTCTGGGCCTTGTTAACATCAAGTATGCTTGTGGCGGACTGCTTTTGTGTCTGAGCCCGTTTGGTCATATGTTGTCATTTTAATCTCAAACTGTCAGAGTCTCCCAACTGAAGCATGTTGAGAAGATTATATTCTTTTCAAAAGCAAGAAATCAGATGTAATAGATACTCAGGCCAACGATATAAAGGGCATACCTTTTTATTTTAGTTCCACTCTTCTTGTACTTCAGAGACTGATTTAACATCCCAGAAACACATTTTTCTGATATTTCGGTGAAGCAAAGAGAGAAGCATCCTCTTGAGGCAGGAAGGTGTCTTCTTGCTCATGCTAAGTATGTGTTTGAGAAGCTGACAGTGTGGCCACCTTCTAGAGTAGAGGCCCACCTTCTCCAGGTAGAGACTTAACAGAAGCAAGCTATTGCATTGCTGTTTACATTGAACAGTTCTCATGCTCCTACACTTTATTACGTTTTACCATGGAACTGCTACATTGGAAGTCAGAGGTAAAAGTTAATTGGTACAGGGTATAAAAGAATGCAACTCTAAATCATAAAGTTTCAAGGGACAGCACTGAATGGGGCACTCAAAGTACAAATCCATGATTTAAATGAGCTTAATAACACAGATAATTCTAAGAAATTAAAAACAAAACAAAACAAAACAAACAATGCTAAAACATTAAAAAAGGCAACAAATGCTGTATATTCCAGTCGACTATATTAAATTATTTTAATTAACAGTTTTTTTCCACCTTTTTTTGTCTCTTAAAAAGAAAACAAGAGGAAGAATTAAGTAATAGCAATGTATCTGAAATTCTGTGATATACTATAATTGCAGTATAAATATCTAGCTTAGATATAACAGTGGTGCTCCCATACATTACGTAGAAATAAAAAAAAAAAAACAATTATGAAGGTCTGCAGCCACACCCTGTTTTTCCTCCAAGCAAACAAGTTCGTTAATATAACTGGTCTCCTTAAATAACTCTTCATTAAATAGTATTACTGTCACCTCTCAAAAGCCTGAATACATTTTGAAAGAACAATAGACTTGCTTCCAAGTCTCATGAGTTTCTATTCTTTTCTCACAAGTTCCAGCTTTCCAAATTTAGCCTTAAAAAAAAAAAAAAAAAATCTGGGAGAAATTCTCAAGTAATTCTCTCTGTCCTTGTCTTAGCTCAACAACAATAAAATGTTTCATCCTGTTTCCTCACTCCGATAGTCCCTGTTGAAAAAAACCCATTATTCTGTGATCAGCTTTAAGTCTTCTTTTACACCTTCTCAGGGTTTCTGTCTTCTTCTGTCGCAAATTAGCTGTTCATTGGTTTTATCTATGCTAATCTCTATTCATTTGGGATCTTTTCCTGATTTATTTTTCATGGTCTGCATGTTTCATTCAGTTAACCAACCAAGATAATTCCTGCTTCACTCCATGTGAAGAGCGCGCAGTGTCTTCAGCTCTTCTGGAATCAGTTCTGACCTTACCCTGCGAGCTGGACTGTTCATTGAGGAGTTAGTGATACGTGTTAACAGTCATCCTGAGCAGATACAGGCCCAGCATGGCCTTCACAAATCCTTTGGCTGCAGGATAACTTCAGCCAGCTCATTGTACAGGACTGTGAGCAGCTCTTCCTCTGTACCAGCAATTACACCATACCTTTAGTTTATCTAACAGCACAGCTTGAAGTTCTCATGAGAACACCACTTTCATTTGACTGCAGACATGATGAATAAAGCTGTTTCCATGTAAGAAAATAATGTAATAACTTGAAAGAACAAAAGGGGAGAATCTCTGTTATGGATGAGGTTTGCATGATGTGTGTGTGGCTGGGAGTCCTTTCTATGCTGAACTACCAAGTACGCTCACCATTTAAAGGGATGTAACCTGTATTATTGTCTTCTCACAGTGGTAGCTCTAATAAATAGCATTTTAAATAACACACTACAGACTTGGGTACCTTTTGTATGTGGATCATAGTGGGCCAGCAGCTCCTGGTGCAAAACACTTTTTCCAGGCTAAATGTACCCTGGGCTGCATCAAAAGAAGTGTGACCAGAGGGCTGAAGAGATGATCCTACCCCTCCCCTCTGCTCTTGTGAGACCTCCTTTGAGTAGTTACAGTTCTGGTGTCCTCAGCTTAAGGACAAGGAGGTGTTGGAGCATGCCCAGAAGAGGTCCACAAGGATGATAAAGGAGCTAGAGCCTCTGAGAAATCGGAAAAAATCCACTTCATTTTTAAAAATTCATTTTTATGAATTGACAACCAATGAGAAACCAATGATTGAAATAGTGCCTGCAAGTGTACAGTGGTAACATAAGTCATCAAGGTCATTGGATGAAAATAAAAGGGTAAAAACCATATAGAACCAGAAGAAAACCAGAAATGCACATCCTTACACCAAAACAATATTCTGGTGGCAATTTTGGTTGATTTAAAATAAAGTTGTAGCTTCAATGAATGATATATCACAAATAGAGAGAGATATTTGATTTCCCATTGCCATTTAGAACATCACTCCTCTAAACATATACTTTTTCAATTAAAAGTGTCAATCCATTAGAAAGCTAATGGACTGACACTATTCATCCAAGGAAAAGAAAAAGTGGCATTAAAATACACTCTTTTTTTTTTTTTTTTTTTTTTGTTAGTTAAAAAGATT
>NDXB01018586.1:31402-59291 GCA_002631895.1 Agapornis roseicollis
TTTTTTTTTTTTTTTTTTTTGCAAGTGCAAATGGCTTTGGAACTTGAAGATAGCTATTCAGTGTGTATATAGTGCCAAAAAGCTCCATTAATGGGCAAGTAATATAACATCTTTAAAAAAAATTTCTACCTTGATAATTTATTTTCACTATATATGATTTATTTCTGTTTTTAATTAAATCCAATTTGTTTTAATTACATTAAATTAAATAAATTATATTAAAAATTAATTATTTTAAGCCAATTAATAAATTTAATCAAATAATTTAATGTGTTAATTCTAATATAATTAATAAGTGAGTTCTCTGAGATTGGACCCTGGTCAGCTCCAGGTGAGAGCTTTTCCAAGCAAAAATATTTCCTTTTCTTTAGTGATGAATTTCTGGCCAGTGAGGTCATGTCATCAGCTTAACTCGACAAAGTCCATGTACTGGCATCTAAAGAAAGATGAGATTCTTGTCAGGAATACATAAACAAAACCTGAAGCTATTTTAAAGCCAAAGAAAGTCCGATATGGTACTGAAGAAAGACAGAGAAATTGGTATAATAATTCAGGATTAGATAGGATAAGACTTTTTTTTTTCCTAGGAAAACTAACAATATTTCAAATGTGATTAGAATAAATTCTTTTATTTCAAGCTTCAAAATATAGACACTGTATTTGCCTTCAGGAGCCTGTCAACTTAATATGTTTGATTTGATTGTAGAAGCACAGATTTATGATGGCAAGCCATACATACAATATTATATAAATAAACATTCACAGTGTGACTACCAAGATTGCCAAATGTATCCCGGAAAATGTCATTCATATGAACTGTTCTCTCCCTCCCTTTTTTAAAGGTTATGTCAAATTTAGTTAACAGTGTTTCTCAAAAAAAAAAATCATGGACTTGTTTTATGTTGGTCTAACAAAACTATTTCCTCCTTAATAAAACTAGTAAAAATAACGAAACAGGTTCAATAAATTAAATGTTTGTCTGAACGTAGGAAAGATGATGCTACAAAATTAATGAACAACAAAAACAAATGCAGAAAGAACAATAGAATTATGATTGATAACATCCTGCTTTGGTTATTTCCATAAATTTTTATATATTTGATATGGTACAAATGTTGACATTTCTACTAAATTTTAATAATCTGAGTTTGTAATATGTTTTGAATAATCTTTAAAAAAAGTTGTCAGCTGCATTTGTGAAAAGAGTTCTGAAAAAAATATGAATTTGCAATTAGACAGTTCTTGAAGGAAAAAAGAAAAGTCTTGAAAAATCCCATGAATGGCTAGCCTAGATTATCTGTTATAAATACACTTCCTGATATTGTTTCTTTTAAAATTTGATCATCCTCGTCTTATTATTCTACATTTGTAATGTAGAAGCACTTAGTAGTCACATATATTGAGATGCACATCAGAAAAGTTTTGGGCTCATTCCATGAATGGAGATATTTGAGACAGAGAGGTACTTCATATAAAAATACAGACAATAGTCTGTAGGGATAAAACAATTCAAAAACAATTCACAGTCCAGAGCTGTTTACATTCACAATTTTAGAGTGGACTTCCAAAGAATATTTTGGCACCATGCCTATTTAATTCCAAAAAGGACCATATCACACATCTCTTAAAAAAATAAATTAAAAAAAAATGAAAGGGCATTTTTAAATTCATGGGACTTTCAAACGTATATTCAAATAACATGAGATTTAATTTGCAACACTGTTCTGTGAATGAAGAATAAATCTTTAATGGATAATTGCATATCATTATGACTCTGGGCAGAATTTAGCACTTAAGTATGTTCTGTCACACACAATGTCTTTAAAAAAGAAGAAAAGAATGTAATTCCTTTCTACCTGCCATGCATTCTGATGACAACTCATATGGAAAAATGTATTGTCATCAGCCATCTGTCTTCCTACACTTTTAGGTTAAAACATTTTAATGTTAACACTGATATCTACATGATGATGAAATAAAGTGAAAAGTTTTAACCTCCTTCTCTGCTCCTTCATAATTTATGCTGTTTTTTTTAAAAAAAAACCAACCAAACAAAAAACCCTCCCACACACATATTTTCCATGGAGTAATGCATTAAATAAATAAGCTGTTTGTATAGAAAGTTTTCAAGAGTGATATGAGCTGATAAAAAGAATTAAAAATGACTAGTCCTGTAGCAATTTATCCAAATCAGTCCATAAGGTGGACAAAGAGAAGAACAGTATAAAATTGGACAAGAATTATGGGACAGGTAGGATGACAGTGTCATTAAACATTTAAATGTTAACAGGAACAGCAATCAAGAGTGCAAATTCCTACACCACAGGCTAAAGACAGCCACCATCCAAGAACATATCTGAAGTAAATCAGATATTTGACAAGAGTGAATTCACAATGCTGTTTTTCTTTACAAAAAATTAAAGATTGGGACTGGATTTAAGGATATATTGTAAAGCCATGTGCAGAAACAAGCAGACATACTTTAAGAATGCCTCCCATGAGTCCACCACAAATCATGACCAGTGGAGAACGATGAAGAAAGGAAAATAAGAACAAGGTAAACAAAAAAAAAACCAAAAAAAAACCAAACAACAAAAAAAATTCTTTCTTTGAAAAATTGAAAATTATTACCATCCTAGATTCTTCTGATACCGATTAAATTTCTGTCATCATATTTATCAAATTTTCATGGACCATTCTTCCACCACATTGTCTAATTATTATTAAACCTATTTATAAAAAGTTCTGGCATAAAGTGCAATTACATCAATATAGTCAGTGATACTTAATTCAGTGAGGATTTTTTTGGTTTAAACCTGCTTGCCTGGTAATTTCAATACGTGTTCCTGTTTTACTGTAATGGAAAAGAGAAGTTAATTATTCTCTGTTCACATTCTCTAATTCTACAAATCTCCTTCTTCTTGTTTCCCAATCCTATATATTCCCAGTTTTCAGATCTGTATGTTTAACCTCTCCATCTAGAAACAACCACATACCACTGATGATGTAGTCATCCTTCTTTGGAACATTTTCTAAAGTTACCATGTTATTTTGAGGTTGTGAGACAACAATAACTGCAAATTGTCAATCCATTGAGCAAACTGATTACTTTTGTTTTACTTCATAATAAAATTTCAAAGAAGTCCAGTGGGTTTGCAAAACATTTTTCCCCCTTTTTCCCCACAAAAGCTTTATTTTCTCTTTGTTGTTATAGTAATTATAGAATCTCCATTTACTATTATGTAATTCCGCTATGTATTTAATAACTTTTTTTTTAATGTAATTCCTGTTAAAGTGAACTGTGTAAAAATCAGAATTTCTAGGCAGTGTACTTTAAACCCTGCTTTTAGTCATTCTGGAAAATGTGTACCTCAGTGAATATCTATCTTGTTGACCTTAGGCAATTCTCATAAATAGTTTGTACTCCAGGGTCAGTATTTTATAAAACTCAGAGTTGAGACTTTGTCATTAGTCATTTCATGCATTTGTTTTCAAGCTAACTCTTCAACTTCTGACAGGTAGATCCTGAAGAATACTTAAGAAGATACTTCCTTTAATTAGTAGTGAATACATTTAGATTCTTTCTGGATGCATGTCCACCCACATAGTCATCACCCTTGTTAGGCTGTGTGCCCCATAGAAGACACAAAACAGAATAGAGTTTTGGAATGTGCTATAAATATCCTCATGTGCAAGCGAAATAATTAATAGGAATCCTGACAGGAAAGTAAAAAATTCAGACCCATGAAAGAATTTTGTGATATAGAGAAGGGAGAAGGAGCAGGAAATTCTTAACAAAAAAAAAGAAAGCAGAGGCAGATTCTTTTCCCTCCTTTTCAGCAGCAAAATATATGTAGTGAAGAAAACTGGAAAAAGTGTTACTTTTCTATATGCTGATATTAATGGAAATTCTTTGTGTTAGCAGCACTGAGAAAAATGCAACTTTGTGTAAAAAAATTGCCCACTTAGTTTTGTCAAAGCTGATAGCTATGAAGATTATGAGATACCAGTGCAGTAAGTGAAAAAAATGTTTCTAACCAGGTCAAACAGTAGAAAATAGAAAACAAAACAAAAATGAAGCCTTTAAAACATGTTTTACAAATAAATAATCTTACTACATTGGCTTCAGTACTCTGCAATCTTTGACAGTTTGAGGCTAATTAAAAAACAGAAGTCCAATTGGGTGGGGGTTTAAATAATTTCCATTTTAATGAACATGACAGTAAATTATTTGGTCCAGTGGCACAAAACAAGTCAGCAGCAGAGCTGAATGTAGAACCAGTATCTCAGTTTCCTTGATAAACAAAAAAAGCAGAAAGTGAGTTCACAATGAGAAGAAAAACATCACTAGCATATAAGTGATCAACTGCATCAAACTGGTAGAAATGATAGGCATTGACTATATGTGTACAGTTTAACTATGGGTTTTTTGTTATTCATGCTGAAAACCACTCAGTTCTATTTTAATTTCATTTGTCTACTGCAACTGATGGGCTATGATGCTGTTCAGTTTAAATGGGGCTATGATAATTTAGCAGTAGATATTACATAATGGACTCTATACATTAAGTAATAACCACCTGCACTAATACATATATTCATGAAATATTCTGTGTATATATTTAAATACAGAAAGTTTGTCTGCCTACCTCTAAATAAAGCTCATTGTATATATATTTATTAAATGAGAATACAAACTATCTCAGTGATATATAAACATTTTAAACCAGAGATGTTTAGCTTAAAGAGAGTAAATTACAACTCTATATCCTGGAAAAATCTCTGGTGGAATACTGTAATCTATTCGGAAACTTGTCATAACCAAGTAGCAAGCTATTTCCTCTCAATGTTTAGACCTTGGTTAACCTCATCATCTGAAATGGTACGAACAGCAATCTGTGATCTCAGCATTAATCTTTATTAATCTGCATGAGAAATGTAACTCAATTGCTTTATAGGTTCTTTGGATATTCATAGATTGTGTAAAGAAGGAAACATTTTTGTGTTCTGTCAGTGTACAATGCATCTGTGATAAAGTATAGCAATTGCTCTTAATTAAAAGATACAGTTACAGTTGACTTATTTCTATGTATTTTGAATAGCATAATTGTTATAATAAAGTTTATTCAAGCAAATGCATTATTTTAAAATAGTACATGGGTTTGGGTTAGGTTTGGTTTGATTTTTGGGGGTTGGGGTTTGGTGGTTTGGTTGGTTGGTTGGTTGGTTGTTTTTGCTATATTGTGTTCTTTTCTATGACCCTCACAGTCAAAATCAAAGACCTTTTTTTAACACATTATGATTGCAGTTTGTCTATTTTTCCTGTTACTTTGGAAGTGTGCCCTGAAGGTAGCTGATAGGATTTTGTCTAGGAATTTGTGGCATGGCAGTTGCTGGACATGATCCTCAGAAGAAAAAGACAAAGTCTCCGCAATTTCAGCAGGACTCTTTTACTTACTGCACTGTAGCCTTATGAGATAAAAGTGGCAGCCCAGGCACTGGTTTCCAGCCCAAATCAGCGTTTTCCTTCTCTCTTCAATCCTGTTCAGAATGCTAAACAAGCTGATTAAACACTTTCCAGTTCTTTTGCTGACACTTTCTGTAACAAGCCAAAACTTGCTTTCTTATCTTTGCCTCTATTTTACTGAGCCTAGAGTTAACCAACCAGCAAGAAATCTGTGCCATTTGATTAGCTTTCACATAAAAGGCATTTTTTGATGTATCTCTGAATTGGTCATTAATCCCAACTTAACAATAAATAGCATTAATAAACTCACCATTTTCCATATACATATGGGTAAATGAGGAGTATCCTCATAGAGACAATAGAACTAGAATTACAGAGGCACAACTGTCGAAGTATTGTGCTATATGTACAGTTTATTTCCATGGCCACAGATTAGTCATCTGGCAAATCAAAACCTGCTGCTTTTACATACAATTTTTTTACATTTCTGTGCAATGAGATTGGTTGAAAGATAATAAGCATATTCTGTTGTTTTCTTGGATTTATGCATCTTCTTTTGTCCTCCCAGTTTGTGTTACATAGTACTATCAGACATGTCTCTTCTTGCAAAAGTGATAACTATGAAAACTCTCAGTTTAAGACACAGCAACACACCAATATCAGTAAAAGGATACTTTGTCAGGTAAATGTCTTGAACTTCAGTGTCTACTCTCCATCTCTTTCTCTGATTCTATCAGTTTCACACTCAGCAGGTGGTACCTTTCATCCTACAGCTAAGTTACCAGCTATTTAATGATTTTGCAGTCCATCAATAGTGGAGTCATTCCTTCTGCCTGCTGATTTCATTTAATATTCCAGACCTGTTCCGGCTACCCTGTGACTGGGTCCATAAGAAATTTATCTGTCACAGGCACAAAACTGACACAAAAGTGTATTTTTTAAATCTATAGATGCAATGATTTCAGGGTCAAATGAAATTTCAGTATAGAGAAGCATATTAACCACTAACTGCACTGGAAACTTCATCTATTTCATAGGGCTGGATACTACTGCATGTTTCTTTCAGATGTGTTTGAAAACACAGAAGAGATTCTGTCCTGCTTCAATATCTGTGCAACTTCATTAAAATTATAAGTGTGTGAGGAGTTTAACTTAGTGTCCTGGGTTCAGCAGTTGCAGTCAGTTTTTCTTCTCTTTAGTAGCTGTGTTTTGACTTAACCCGGGAACAAGGCTGATAAGGCTGATAAGGAAGGAGGGACAGGACTGTACTGACAGGACCAAACTGACCAAAGAGGTATTCCATACCATAGCACGTCATGCCCAGGGGGTAACTGGGAGTTACCCGGAAGGAGAGGGAACTTCCCAGTCGGGCTCGTTTTCGGCGGGTGGTATCATAGCCTCTTCCCTTGTTTTTCTTATCGTTATTATTATTGGTGATAGCAATAGTGATTTGTGTTATACCTTAGTGACTGGATTGTTGGTATCTGAAGCAGTGGGGGTCGTATTTCTTCAGCTCTTCTTTCCTCCCACTCCTCCGGGAGCGGAGGGCCGGGGGGAGGGGGGTGGAGTGAGTGAACATGCTGCCTAGCTGGGTTTAAACCACGACACTTAGGTGTAACTTTAGCCATTTTTTACTTTTCATCTCTGATAATTGCTATCTTCTATTTCATATGAGAATATGGTCACATGAAATATTAATCCATCATTTATACTGGGCTACGTAGGGATACATGTTCTGAGTACATGTACATGGCACCCATTCATTCGCAGCTAAGATGATGGTGCCTCAGTTCTAGCATTTAATGATCTTTTCCAATTCTAGTTGTCAGTCTAGCCCATTTAATCTAGGATGAAAGAATCAGCTTTATCAGATTACTTTGGCCATCCCAGGCCAATGACTATGCCTCCACCCTCAGTAGAAAACTTAGTTCACTGTGACAAGGGCTGCATTAACAAAAAAGTAAAGTATCATGCATTTAAAGACTATGGCTGTGAAACAGGTAGTAGAAAACAGTGAACACAGGTTCAGGTTAATTTTTGTCAAAGCTGAAAAGTTAATGTTTCTCTAATACTGTTCACACATGACTGTTCTGTAACAAAGCATCTAGCAAATCAGCAGACGTGAGGGTCTGAAACAAATCATTAGGTCAGGAGACTTGCAACCTCTTTTACCTATTTTTATAGTGAGTTTCTGATATATTTACAAAAAATCATTCAACTGTGTTCATCTACATCCCTCTTTTCCGAAATATGTTATACATAATAAATGTATCTATCTATATATATTTATATATTTTTAAAATTACTGTAGTTATTTAAAATACTAATTATTGAGAAAGAAGGGGAGAAATCAGGTTTTCAATTCTTCCTGTTTACATAATGACTTGATAATTTTTCAAAAAGTTATTTTCTTTTGTCTTATTTTTTCATGGTTTTTGATTTACTAAGGGCAAGATGATTTATAGTAGGTTCATGCACAAAATGTGTAGTATAAAAACACATTGGCTAAAAAACTTCAGATTTTGAAAGAGGCATTATTTTTTTGGACTACATGCATGAGCTTCCAAGTATGTTTAGAGGCCACAGTAAGTCTGCATACACTAAGTCTGCATGTATGTAACTGAATGTACACACAAAAATATCCAGACAAATGAAGAAATACTCTTGTATGTTTGTCTATGTGCTCATACAAGCATACACATATACACCTATCTGGCTGTCTATCTTGTATTTCCTCCTCATTCTAGCAGGTTGAAAGGAGCAGTCACAGGTTTGACTAGTGTAATTCTAGTAAAATGATGGCTTGCTGAAAGCCAGTGTAAAGTTAGAAACCATGATACATCCTAGAAAAGAGTACCTGAGGCAGAGTATCCGTATCAGCTTCTCTCAGAGTTTGGCTCCAATTTCTTCTGTTTTGTTTTGCAACAGTTTCGCTATAATAGGAAAGGTGGGATGAACAGTGGTCTTGTGTCCACTTTCTTTCAGTACTTCAGTGTTTCAACCTTTCCTTTTCCAAAATCATTTTCTCAAATGTATGAGATGATTAATGAGAGCAGCTTTGTTCTGTGTTCAACAATCACGTGTTCTTCTTGCCCATCTGTCCTGGCATGATTAGAGTTGTGTTATTCATGCCAATATTTAGGGCTGTGTCAGCATTTCTATTGCAAACCCCAATTTTCAGGAGTTTGTAATAAGGCTGGTGAAATTGGCATTTGGCCAAAATTCAAGAGTGCTGGAAATCATTCTGGGGAGAGCACTGAACCCAATACATAAGCAGTGACTTGGTTTAGGGTAGGCTCCATATTTGCCAAGACAGCAAGTACAAGTGAAGTAAAAAAAATCCAAGTGTCTGATAGTACAGCTGAGCTTTACACAATGTCAGAGAACAGTGCAAGAGCAGGTCCAGCTAAGTAAGAAAGTTTTTTGTAAGACAGCCAGATAATGTTTCCTTTTTGAAAAGAGGCCAGTGAGGAGGAGAAAAAAAAAAAAAAAAAAAAAAAAAAACAAAAACACCAAAAGGAGGAGCACGANAATTACTTACTAAGGCCTCTTCTGCATCAGCAGCCATTTTCTTTCACCAGAAACACTGCTTGGAAAGATATTTATGAAATGAAAAAAAAAAAAAAAAAAAAAAAAAAAAAGAGGAAGGACACATGGCTGGGCTGTGTTTGTAGCTCCCTCAATGCCAACTCATTTGTTCATGAAGATATCCCTAACACAGAGCAATGAATACATATGTACAGTTCTGCAAAGGAGGACAAATTAGTAGGGTATTTAAAATAAAATTAGTCTATTTTCAAAAGTGATTGCTGATTCAGGAAGCAAAGTCTTATAGAATGGATTGAACTTGATCTTTTTTTGCCATTTGTTGAGAACTGTCTAAGATCCTTTTTACAGCTAAATTTTGTCACTCATAAAACACTGACTCTTTAATAACTGGAATCCAAATAGCTCCTAGACAAAGAGCACTCCTGATTATACAGGATAACAAAGAATTGGGTAATGCAGATGAAAAACAGATGCATATAATGCAAAACATAGGTAAATAATGTTCTAAGAACTTAATTATTTAGTATTTTTTACTTTCAGAGAAGGAAGTTATGAAATACAGGCAGAGATAAAAGAAGATGAGATCATTATTAAAGTAGGATTATCTACAAGCTGAATAAACTCCTCTTGGGTAATAAAGAGAAAACTTCAAAATATTCAAATAAAAGAATTTCTAATTTCAAGTTTTCACTGACATATTTGCAAGTTTTTAATAGATACACATGGTTACAGATTTGACTGAGTAATTAATGTGCAGGTTTTGACTTAGTGGATTGCTGAGGACTGATAACAAATTTGTATCCTATGAGAGACAGGCAACAACACAAGTCCAAGATAGCGATGGCTATTTAACAGTATACCATAGCTTTGATTATGCTTTTTTATCTTTTTCCTTGTATCTATAAAATTGCTAGGAAACTTGAGAGAGAAATACCCAGTTTCATACACATGCAAAGCAAATCTAGACACACAAACAAATTAGCACCGAAAAAATATGCCCTGAGGTTACCATGTTTTGGCCACTGCAGTGGTTATTACCAATGTTCACTGTTCTTATTTTTATATTATCTATTTGCCTGACACAAGCAGTTACTGTAATAATCTGTACCATATGATCATCTGTATCTGTTTCTCCAAGAGTTCATCCTGTCATTCATTCTCATGTGGCTTATGTATTGTATAGTGAAATTTCTTCAGATTTGAGCAGGTTGAGCTAATTTCCTCTCCAATGAATATTTACTCTTACAGAATGAAAGTTTTCTTCCATAATTTTAAATATAAAATAGTTGATAGTCTAGTTTTGTTCAATCATTAATGCAGTAAACCCACCAAACATAAATCTTTCAAAACAGATTAAATTTTATTTTTTAAATTAGCAAGATAATCGGTAAGTGTTTAGAAGCCCCTCACATCACGGTTTCAGTATAAAGGAGGTCGATATTTATGAACAAACTTTTCATGCTATACAGTGATTTTGAGAGACCAGAACCAGGGTGTGTAGAAAGAAAGGAATACATGAGAATGAAATCTTTCCTGACTAGAGCAATGCCTGGAGGAATAAATAAATGGACATGTAACTGTATCAGTGCTGAATACACAGCAGCATCATTGCATTCTTCAGGAAGCTTGGAGCAGCAACTAATATATTACCCTTCACATAGAAGTTTAAAAAGCATGTAACGTTATCTGAGTAACAATGGATGATTCTTTGAACAAGGCTTAAGGCACAGGAGAGTAGGAAATGATTTATGCTTCAGAAGACTGGTTTCAGCATTTCTAGGTTAAATAACCTACAGCTGCAAAGCCTCCGGAACCCAGTGTTTCTCTTGAGGGAGTCTCATTGCCCTGCAAAATGTTTTTCCTACTTTGCTTAGAAGCCTGCTGCTGTCCACACCTATTTCTAGGACATGCCACATCCCTCTCAGCCTCTATTGCCCTCCATGACTACTACTGCCATAGAAAGTATTTCTGCTACCTAGAATTTTATTTTAGAGAATTTTAGAGAATTCTGTACTTTTGCAGATATCAGAAAGGATCTGAAAATGTCAGACTTCTGTTAAAAAATAAAAGTAATTTTTGAGATTGTGTATTTCTGTGAAATACACCTCTTATGAGAAACACTTATAATGGAATTAAGTTACAATTCAAAACCATATCATGTCTTTACAGAGCTTTTATATCATAGTAATATTCAAAACACTGTAGAGTGCTCCTTATTCAACGATTTCTGTATTAATCAAATATCGCTTTACCACATCTCATAGACATACATGTGGAATGGTTTCCCATTGCTTTTGGATCAGAGGAGCAGACAGCATTATGAAATTAGAGTTTGACCTTTGACTTTTTTCCTGTCATAAACTGGCAATAAAAATTTTTTTAGTGAACATCTCACCTTTCCCACTAGAGAATTTCAGCAATACCATTTGGCCTGGGGGAGGAGTCATGGCTTGCATACAGTCACTTCTTCTATTCTCCTCTGAGGCTGAAGAATGAATGTTTTCTGAGAAGCTGCCCTACACAAAATCTATTCTAACCCTTAATTTTGTAAAGGAAATGTTAGAGGATGAATAAGGAATATGGAAGCACTTGTTGCACCACAAATTAAATTGAAATGAAGAGAATGTAGATAACCAACATTGATAAAGCGAACTAGCTTTTTTCCCCTTTCAGATCTGCATGGTTTTGAAGTGTCCTGGGTTTAGCAGTAGCAGTCAATTTTTTCTCCTTCTTAGTAGCTGATGCAGTGCTGTGTTTTTCACTTTCAGCCTGGGAACAGAACTGATAACACCAATATTTTTAGTTGTTGCTAAATAATGTTTATTCTGACCAAGGACTTTGTGATCCTCATGCTCTGCCAGGGAGGAGGGGATGCCAGGAGGAAGCAGGGACAGGACACCTGACCCAAACTGACCAAAGAGGTATTCTATACCACAGCATGTCATGCCCAGGATGTAACTGGGAGTTACCCAGAAGGGCTAGTGCTCTGGGGGGTTGGAGGAGGATTCAGTTGGTGCTCGGTAGGGCTGGGGGGGTGAATTATCTGTTGGTGGTTGTTGAGATGTTGTATTCTCTTCCCTTGTTATTTCCTTTATCATTATTATGATTGGTGGTAGCAGTAGTGATTTGTGTTATACCTTAGTTACTAAACTGTTCTTATCTCAACCTGTGGGAGTTGCATTCTTTTGATTCTCCTCCTCATCCCTCTGGAAGCAGGGGAGGGCAAGAAAGGGGGTTGAGTGAGTGAACGAGCTNAAACTGTTCTCATCTCAACCTGTGGGAGTTGCATTCTTTTGATTCTCCTCCCCATCCCTCTGGGAGCAGAGGGAGAGCAAGAAAGGGGGGTTGGGTGAGTGAACAAGCTGCATGGCTGGGTTTATACCACGACATGGAGAAAAGAATAGATTTTGTTATTAATGAGGTGACTTTGTCATGTTGCTATGTATTTTATTCCATTACTGTATAGTTGGTGGAGTCTAAAAGGTTCTTTATTAAACAACTAAATTAAAAATATAGCAAATTGAAAATGTCAATTTACTATTCCAACATACTAGTGAATGGAACTATGCCAAAGAGCTGAGTTCAGTATTTTGAGATGGGTCTCTGGATATGCCATGGTAGTATTTGGCTTTCCCTAAAGGATGTGTATGCCCAGCTATTTTATCACCTCTCTTTTGAACCTTATTTCATGTGAATTAATGCCTTCTAAAATGGTGTTCCAGGAGCCAGCATTACCAGAGTTTGCCTTGCATTGGGCAGGCTGTCACACAACACAGAACACACTCACTGATAAATGTAGAGAGAGAGTGACTGTAGATTCACTCTGATTTAAAGTGCTACTTTCCTGTTTACACTCAGACATCAGAACATCAGAATATCATTGGGTGTGATTTTCAAGCATATTGGCTGTCTCCTGCCAATACCACTGTTTCAGTAGCAAACTAAGCGCAGTGTGAATGATTTTTTTACTTAGTTTTAAACTGATTAAGCTCTTTTATTCTTTCAGTGTTAATAGCTAAAATATATTATATGTAAGAAAAACATACCTAAAAGAATCAATCCTGTCTAAATGTATGATGAATAAGGAATACTTGCCCAATTTTTACCTTTTTTTATTTTTCCTGTCTTTAGGGACGTCTTATATTGCTGAAGATGGTGTCTCTCTTATCAGCTGGATAACAGAGCACACTTATGATTTGATGAGCATAGTTATAATTTGATGGAGAAGGCATCACACACGCATATTCTTTTCTTACAATACTTTGTTTTATGTGCTTGCACATAAAATTGAACAGATTCTGAATTTAATAACCTTGGTTTCAGAGCACTGATATCAATTTAGTACCCTTTAGTCTATGATCTCTAAGCATGTTTTGCTCAATAGTTGAATTGACAGAAATGACAGAAATTCTGGTATCTCTCCAGAACTGCTTTGGATGAAGCTTAAAATTGGTCTTTATTGTTATTGCTGAATAGCTGAAATCTTTCTATAAAGACTGTTCACAATATGGAATAAGGAGTAGAAAGACTTACTACTTGATGTTCAGGTTCTTTAAAACATGTTGTGCGGCCATGTATGCCTTGTGCTAAAAGAAAATACAGAGACTGCCTGTATAACTACTACCCAGTGTCCACTACTGAGGCATGATAGAGTAAGTGGAATATATCAGGGAAAACCAAACAACTAAAATTATACTTTGAGAAACAATAAGTACACATACAGGCCACATTGTGAAACACTATTTTCACTGCTTTGATTTGCAATAGAAGAGTCTTTGTACAGAAGTGTGGTTCTATTCAGCTGGAACATTGGGAGGTTTTTAAAGTATATTTTGACCAAAAGAGGAAGTTTTGAGTAACAGGAAATATTGGTGTTATACCTGAAATACACAAATAGTCTTTCTTGGCATAACAGTTATCACTTATGATTTTCTTACATGAGGCCCTCCCTCCAAGAAATGAAGTCACAGTGATGATCAGTAAGATACAACAGATTTATTTGCCTTTTTTTTTTCCCCTTATGCTGCAGATTCTTTGGCTGTTTGATACTGTTACTCATACTGATAACAGAGTCTGCGTAAACACACTTCTATTTTGGGTCAAGAGAGTGGTATTCTTTCACATTAAGCAGTATAGCCCTGGACATGTTTGTTGGTTAGCTTCTCAGTCAGTCAGAAAAGCTGAGCCATTGTAAGTGAAGTTACTAAAACTTCTGGTAGACTCGTTCTGGAATTTTTTATAGATATTGGATATCACTGTGAATCAATAGCCTGCCTTCAGAGACTCACGTTGGATGGGATCTCTAACGACAAAGAGGGCTTCAGCTTGACAGCAAGGATACAGCTGCTCAAATATAAATGATCAGTATGGACCATTAGTGAAAATAACCTGATTTTATTTTACTAGCTTCTGTAAATATTTACTTTGACAACTTGCTTTATCAAACTATGAGGATACAGTTTTGTGTATGATAAGACTGAAGGTCAATGCTTGTTTAATAAACTCTAAATAAAGAATTATGTGATACTTTGTACACATTTCACATCCCGTGATGTATTAGTGCACCATTGCACTCTGTATAATCAGCTCAAATTACTTCCTTTAAGGAGACAGAAATTGTTTCACTTGCATTTTTTGTTAACAATTTAAATGCATTATTGGTTAAATGCCAGCAATCCAGCAAACATTTAAGGTGAATATTATATGAGGTCTATTGAATTTTGTAATTTGTAATGTCTTAAGGATAAAAGAGAGATAAACAACTCAGCTTATATTGAAACATAGTTTTTAAATAATTACCTGTTGATACTAGAGTAAAATTCAACACCAGATTTACTAAAGAGTCATAATTGGAGTGCTGACACAGCTTTGGTGTTTTTCTCACTATGACTGTCCTCTTGTATTTTTCTGCTGGCTTATTTATTCTGCTTAATATCATTGAATGCAGACCATTCTAATAAAGGGTACAAAACTCACACACAACTATATAAAAGCCACTGAACAAAACAACTTTAATGAATGTTTGAAGTTGGATAGGAAATAGGGCTTCTGATTTGCATGGCTAGATAGGAATGTAGGGCTAAATACAGCTTCCTTCGCTGTTGAGTTGTACTGCCTGTTTGCTTAACATTATTAGAATTTGAGCTACTGTAAAAGGAGATGTGAGGATATTAAAATGTCGACTCCAGCAGTCTGCTCTGAGTTATTAATAGCCTGAATCCAGACTTATGGATCAATCTCTGGCTCCCAAAGCAGTGCCTGAATTTTCAAAATCTTGCTAGAGCTATTTAGTCCTCACTGACTGCAGATCCTTCAGTCTCCCTGCATTTGCATCTCCTGCTTTATGGAACTATGTCCATTTTTATGTCACTTGTTGAAATCTTTCTTTTCCCTTTTTTCTTTTTCTTTTTAGTGAAGATTTGTTTCAAACTATTGATCATAAACATGATCGTGATGAGTTAGCTCAGGTAAAAGTTTATCCTTGCTTTATTGTGAATTCATAGGGCAAATTAATGTGTACAGGAAAATATAAGTATGGTGTTCGTAGGGTAGGAAAACTAAATTTTTGTTCTTTGAATGCTTTTTTTTATATATATTTCTATAAAGTAGAGCCTCTGTTGTCTGTGTATAAGTCCAATTAGTTCTCAACATTAGCATTAAATTATTGTCTTTCAATCAACCTAAGCTTACAGGAAGCAATTTGAAGTAACAGAGAAAACTTTTAAATATTTGGGTCTGTAACTTCACTAAGTGTCTCTTTCCTGGAACACCTTTCTGTCTTTGAAAGGAATTTAAGTTTGTTCCCATCACAGGCCAGAGGTGTTTACAAGGAGTCAGCCAAGCTAAATGCAAACAGGACAGCTTAGATACTTACGTTAAGTAGTTTTCCATGGCTGGAGTGTCAATAATCAAGTTTTCCAAGAAAAACAGAAGGTTCAGGGCCACAGTATTGTCGTGGTTTAAACCCAACCAACCACCCAGTTCGTTCACTCACTCAAGCCCCCTTCTTCCCCTCCCCTGCTTCCAGAGAGATGGGGGGAGAATCAAAAAATGCAACTTGCACAGGTTGAGATAAGAACAGTTTAGTAACTAAGGTATAACACAAATCACTGCTGCTACCACCAATAATAATAATGACACAGGAAAAGAATACAGCATCCCATCAACCACAACAGATAACTCACGACACCCCACCAACCGAGTGCTGACCGACCAACTCGTCCAACCACCCTGAGAGAACTAGGCCTTCCGGATCACCCCCCATTACATCCTGGGCATGACGTGCTATGGTATGGAATACCTCTTTGGTCAGTTTGGTCCTGTCAGTACAGTCCTGTCCCTCCTTCCTCCCAGCTTCCCCCCTCCCTGGCAGAGCATGAGGCTCACAAAGTCCTTGGTCAGGGCAAACATCGCTCAGCAACAACCAAAAACATCGGCCTTATCAGCCTTGTTCCCAGGTTAAGTCAAAACACCAGCTACTAAAGAGAAGAAAAACTGACTGCAACTGCTGAACCCAGGACAAGTATTTAATAGCAATATCTATCACAGACTTCTTCTTCTGATCTTGTTCAATTCTTCAGTTATTAGACCAGATCTCAGGTAGCAAGCCGCTATTATAACTCAGTGGTTAAGAAAACTGCACCTGTTTATGTCACTTGAGGACTGGACAGCTGTATTTATTCTGTGTCACATTCTGTTAAGATAAAAAAATCTAATTCTTAATTTCTTGTAAACTCTAACTTATTAGAAAGTAATTAAGTGGTATATATCCAGGCTAGATACGGTTCTGAGCAACCTGATCTAGTTGAAGATGTTCTTGCTCATTGCAGGGGAGTTAGACTAGGTGATCTTTAAAGCTGCCTTCCAACTCAAACTATTCTATGATTCTGTATCAACCCAGGTTTTCCACGTGACTGGTAAAAAGTCATGGTGGTGTGTTATTAGTAAAAATTATTTACAATATTAACTGAATATGCTCATGGCAATTGCCAACTAAAAAAATATCACATATTTAGAATGGTACCATACTTTTTAACAAATTTCTGGCAGCCATATGTTGGGGGGCAGGGATATGGCATGAAATACAGCATCAGCATCAGAATTTCTTTATAAAGCAGTAGAAGTCTGTTTCTCCACTCTGCCTTTCAAAACATCATAAGGCAGAGTGCACTCCCTGAAGCCTGAAGAAAATGAACAAATGCAACTTCTCTGTAAGAAGTCTGAATCACTTATAGCTACCCCAGGAGTTTTTCATGGGAGTACAATTGAACAGATGCTGAATACTTTGTGATACTACATGAAGGGAGGGCCTCTTCAGTCTATCCACCTCTGCCTCTGTATCTATTCTTTGGCCTTGAGGTCTCTAAAATCTATGTATACCTTTAGCTTTTGCATGTGTGTGTGTGTGTGCGTGCGCGCGCGCGTGCATCTGTGGATCATTGACTGTTTACTATAGCTCTGGTGCATCTTGAAGAGATGCAGGGCCTGAGATGTTTTATCTCTTGTCAGAGCTCACTTCAATTAAATTAATGGATCCATTCAACTCCCTTTTTCCTCTTTCAGCTGCATCACTGCCGAATACATTAAAAAGATCTTAAGTCTCAAGATGGTACATCATGGCATTAGCCAGGGCACTCATTTCCCTCTGTCTTCTTTTCTGTAAATCAAATAATTAATGAGATCTCTACCTCAATAGAGCACTTCATCAATATTTTGTAACAAAAGAAAAAAAGATGTGCTTTTTGCTCTTGGAGGAGCTTTTATCTCTATCTGTGTAAGATTCGGTGAACAAATGTTGTAATTCTAAGATGACAAAATATTGACTATTTTCTTCAATTTTCTTTTAATTTCTGAGGAAAATTATTCTCAAGGTTTAGGGACTCTCTCCTTCTTTAGTAAAGATGGGCACCATTGAAGCTTATCCTTGTAATGAAATTTACTTGAAATTCAGTTATTTGTAACTTATGTAATTGCAAATGATTATATAACTGTTTCATTTGAATATTCAGTATTTCAATTCAATTAATAAAAATAATTATGCTATATATAATGTTAGAAATACTTTTTACTTTAAGAATCATTACTTACTTTGGCACAATGAACCCCTTGATGGTAAAAGGAAGAAAAAAAATTAAAAGTATCTAATTTAAGAATTTCATGCTTAGAATACAATAGAAAATAAATTATAACACAGAATCATAGAATAGTTGGTGTTGGAAAGGACCTTAAGATCATCAAGTTCCAACCCTCCTGCCATAAGCAGGGACATCTCACACTTAAACCATGCCACCCAAGGCTTTGTGTAACCTGGCCTTGGACACTGCCAGGGATGGAGCACTCACAACCTCCCTGGGCAGCCCATTCCAGCATCTCACCACCCTAACAGGAAAGAATTTCTTCCTTATGTCCAGTCTAAACCTCACCTGTGTAAGTTTGAACCTGTTACCCCTTGTCCTGTCACTACAGTCCCTAATGAAGAGCCCCTCCCCAGCATCCCTATAGAAGTGCAAAAAAATTTAATAACTTACCCATGATTAATTAGCAGGTTTGCAGCAAACCAGGTGTTAGCTTTCATTCCTATCGTTCTAGTCTTAATCATTTTGTTCTTTTTTTAAAGAATATTTTAGTTCAAAAAATTTAAACAGTCTTTATGACTCTGCTGTTGAATTGACACTGATTATTTAGTTGAATACCAATCTTCTAAGAATCACGCATTGATTTGTAATTACTTTTTGCCCTAGGTTTTGAAAAAGGAATATAGTAATTTCAATTTAATGATTTCGCTGCCAGCTGCATGTGGATGTGTAGAGATCATTTGACTACAATGAGTGAGAAAGAGTCAAATATAGTCTTACTGAGTTGTTAAAATATAATAGCAATTTTCACTGGAATGGCAATTTTATTACCTTATAATTAGAAAAATGCCTTTTCATGAAATCACAAATATGCAATACTGACCCTCAAATGAAGTCTACTAAATATAACTACATTTTTGTGGTAAAAATAGTCCATTTTTGTAGGATAGGCATGACCAAAAATGCACATAAAAGCAATAATATTCTGTCTGCACACTGTTCCTTGCAGGAGGAGAGGTCTTACGGACAAGAATCTGTGAGCTACACAGTAATCAATCTCTATACAGCATTAGTAGTACTCTTTTTCCAGACATTCATTTTTCATTACATGATAAATCTGGCTGAGTATGCGCTAACAGAGGCATCTTTTCCAGAGAATGATCTCTGGCCCCCAAGACAGGTATGCAAGGTGGCTCATCTCCAGTTTGCTCAGACTGAGCTTAAACCAAATCCATAGAGCAGCTGACCAAAGCCTTCTATGGGTTTCATGTGTTTCTTCTGACTACTAAATGCATGTATATCCACAATCGTGTGGTTTCCAGCTTAGACTCATTAAAAAATTGTGAAAAGGCATAGCAGCCTCTTGCAACAGTATTTTTCAACAAGCAACTGAGATTGTTCATGTTCCAGCACAGCCTGGTAAAGGCACAGGGCTTTGGAAGACAGTGACTTTGGGGATTGCTTGAAAGAACTGGTAGAGTAAAGGGACCAGTAACCTGGTGCAGTTCTGTCTGTACTGCTCAATCCCCAAACCAAACTATAGCAAAGATCAAACACTATACATTTTTCAGCTTTTATAGGTCTAAAATCCTTAAAATATCTGCTTTTAATATCCTACCTGGTCATTTTTTTTTGAGAGAGCTGGGTGTAGGAAGAGAACATCATGAACATCATGGGTTTAATGATATAGTATTGTGTTTACAACAACAGCTGGTGCTTGTACTTTGTATGCGGTGTAGTGCTTGGCTGGTGCTGCTAAATATTAATACTGTGAGCACATTATTACACCTAGAAGTCAGAAAAGAGTCAGTTCCTGGCATGACTTTTTTTGAATTAGGTTGTTTTGTTTTTGGAGGCAAAACCTTCTAAGACTGACATGAATTCTTCCAACATAAAGATTATGTGTTTGTTTTGGGTTTAGCACTGTGGTTTTTCCTTTTCAGTGACAAAACAAAAATCACCTGTGATTTTGTCCTTGTGGCAGGCAGAACTATTGACTCTTCTATTGTATTTTAATTTACCTGGCTTACTTGTAACATTATTCAGCTAAACTAAAAATATTTTTTCATTTGAAATAATTCTTTTTCTTCCCACTTACTGCAGAGAAGCAAACTAAAACATGCCCAGCATCATGTATGCACAAACTACATAAAGCTTTCTGCAGATTTTACACTCACATGGTTGGGAAAATAATAAAGTAAGGAACTTCATAACTTCCTTAACACAAAGGAGTACAAACTCAAGGAGCCCAAAACAGTCACCGTCTGTTTGAAATGATCACAAAACCAGTCTTTAGCACAATACTAAAACCTCTAAAACATGGTATTGCTTTCAACTATCTTAAACACATTTAGGACACCATCAAAACAAATGAGAATACAGATGGTAGAATCTACTCTTGCAGTGTTGTACAGTTTTACTGGATGCTGCATGCTAATTACAAGGGATTTATAGGGATAAACAAAATGTTCTCTCAGTTCAGTAAGCTTGTTGCTAGAGTCCCTGTGGTAAATTTGAAAAATATGTCCAAACTTCCCCCTTCTTAATGACTTACAGACAGTGGTTAAAAGAAAATCAAGACACTTTATTATTTTAAGGATTGATCTGGGAGCAAAGTCTGATTTTAGGATATGAATTATTATCTTTGGATGAGGGGGTTGTGTGTGTGCGTGTGTGTGCGTTTAGCATGTCTAGATTTTTCCAGCTGTTACAAAATCAAGTTCTCCCTGCTATCAGAACTCGGGTTGCCACATAGGAGGCCATCAGTCAGTGACAAAAGTACTCACTCTTTCATGTGGACTGTGTTAATAACTTTAACTGGAAGAGTAAATCCAGAATTGTGAGGCATAGGCTAAGCCAAAAGTCAAACGACATTCCTGAACCAACAGGGTGCAGTATGGCCTTTATCACAAGCATTGCATGTTTCCTGATGCTATTTGCCTTGGAGCAGTATGTGGCAGTACATGGCAGTACTGGCAGCTTGGATTGCCACCCTGTTTTCATTCCTATCTTGTGCCAATGGCTGACTTGACACATACTTGTTCTCCTTGGCAGCCATTTCCAAAAGTGTTATTTGGCTACTGGAAATTTTCTTCTTGTTGTTGCACATTTTAGAATTTTGTAGAATTGCTAACACTAATAAAGAAAGGCAGAGAGGGAAAAATATTGAAATAATAACTTGGATTTATAAACAGGTCTTCAGTTTGTATCTTTCTTTGAGATAATTGTCCCTCCAAGCTGCTAATTTTTACCTTTTCATCCTTTCACTTATTTTCTATATAAACAGACTTTTCTCCACCAGTTTGTTAATAAAAATATCTGCATTGCTAGTTTATTTAATGAAAATCTTAGTATTGTACCATGCAGATAATGCCATATCTGTCAGATTTAGTGTGTGTTTAAAGAAGTGAAAAATATGCTTTGTGGTTGATATATTATTAGTCAGCTCCTGACTCTCCTGATTTGTTACCTACATAAACCACATTGACATCCTGCAAAAAAAAAAAAAAAAAAAAAAAAAAAAAAAAAAAAAAAAAAAAAAAAAAAAAAAAAAAAAAAAAAAAAAAAAAAAAAAAAAAAAAAAATCGTGATTGTTTTGAAGGAAGGGTTTATTATTCTTAGATGGCTTCTATCACCTAAAAATACTGGTACAGACTCCTAAGCAGATAGATTCTCCAGTAATTCATTGCTCAACAGACTGTCTTCCTTGCTTGCTTTCTACTATTCCATTCCTAAAAAAAAACAATTAAAACTTAATTACCTTTCCAAATTCCTTGAGGCCACAAATCTAACACCAAGAAATATGTCAACCACTGAAGGCAACTGTCATAACTGCAGTATACTGAGGTCTCGCTTTGTACAAATTTGATACTGGTCTATAGAAGGCCTTAAAAATATCATAAAAAGAATTGGAAGTGGAATTAATTTTTCCTATTTGTTTTTCTGGCTCATTCAGAAGCAGCTAACACTTTCCAAAGGTGGAGTAATGACTGAAAGGACTTTTAGTAGAAAAAAAGAAGTAGAAAGAAGTAGAAGCATGTGTCAAGGAATCACTGACAAAACTGTTTATGACATTATCATGTAAGGTGTGAAGTTTTTTTGTGAAATTCAGTCCTGAAGGTATTTATAGAAAGTGATTCTAAACCAGTAGTTACTGAATTATAAGTTCAAAATGTTACTATGGATTGTGATGTTGTAGTTAGCGTAAAAATTTACTTATGTAAAAAGCTTTGCTTCAGTTTTGTTTTTAAAAATCATAAAGACATAGGAGGCATAAAAAGTATGCAGTGTTATAGTTGTATCTCTGTATGTTTGTGTGCACATAAATACTTTTATGTGTGGGTTTCCACATAACTATTTACCAGTTGTATCATCGTACTCTATTAAGCTGATGAGTTTTTGAAAACACGGATAACCTTTTTCTTTTGGCATGTATTCTGTAAATAATTCCTGACTATGTATAATTTGTCTCAAACACAGAAACTATACCTAACATTAATAAACTACACATGAACACATGCAAAATTACCAGTGATTTACTGTGTAGATAGTGTGATACTGTCAAGCTTTTCAGCTGGTTCACTTGTTAAACAAATAAGCAGTATAACAGCCACTTAAATCAGCTGATTATCTGGCCCAGTTTCTGTCCTGGCTTCTCCAGCTACTAGATGAAACACTAATGAGGGTCGTGCTGTCACTCTGAAGCTTAAGGAACATTTGCCTAAATTTAAATGCCTGTCCACTAGCACTGCAAGAGACTGCTAGACACAACTGTCCTTTCAGGTTTACTGGGAAAACATGAGCATGATACAACTATGTGCCTACTCAAGAGATTGCTGTATCATTGCTATTTTCTTATCTTTTACTGTTTCATAGAATCATAGAATAGTTAGGGTTGGAAAGGACCTTAAGATCATCTAGTTCCAACCCCAATGCCATAGGCAGGGACACCTCATATTAAACCATGCCACCCAAAGCTCTGTCCAACCTGGCGTTGAGCACCGCCAGGGATGGAGCATTCACAGCATCCCTGGGCAACCCATTCCAGTGCCTCACCACTCTTACAGTAAATAATTTCTTCCTTATATCCAATCTAAAATTCCCCTGTTTAAGTTTTAATCCATTTCCCGTTGTCCTATCACTACTACTATCTTGAGCTCTTCAAGAAAACTGGACTGTCAGCGGGACTTCAGTTTTGGACCTGCATCCTAAATCTGTCCCAGAATCTCAATGTTCTTGTCCAATATAGTTTTGCATCACACTGCTACCACCCTACAACCTCCCTTTACCTCCAAATGCAAATAACTGTTTCTTTCCTTATATTTGTTTGAATTTTCTGTCAGTGTCTATATTTAGTGCAAAAGCAGCTTCTTTGAGTAGTGGGTGAGAAAATATGTTGTTCTCTGATGTGGTTAAAGCACAGCTTCACATTTCAGTGTCGATAGGAACTCTCTGTCTGGTAAAAGCAAAAGTCTGAGTAGCTCTAAGAAGAAGTGACTGTACAGACAAAAAGTCACAGTTACAGCTCTGTGGACAGTGCAAGTTCTTAGGTCTTAATGTGCTACAGAATTATTGTAGTGGCAGGCCTGGTGCAAACACATATCTTTTTAGGACAGGTATATCCTTTTTCATTCCTGTTACAAAGAATTTGTGCAGAGGGCTGTGCTGGTTCACCTCAACGCAAATAAGAGATAATAAGAAACTAGACAGCTTGAACTGTGCTTTAACCATGCAGGGTCATCTGGTTGTAATGAGATCCCTTGCCAGAGCTGTGTTTGTGGTGTAGAAAGGATTAGGATAGAAAAATTCAATGGATCTGGAGTAAGACACAGCTGTGCATATCTGGCACACAGGTTTTTGTGGGGTTTTTTGACTGCTTGCCAATATCAAAGCAGGATTTATTAGAGGATCCACATAGCTGTTTCACAGAAAAATGACATATCCTCTGGCAATAATAATAATGTTCCTCTCTCCCATACTAGGCTCTGTGTTTGGGCCACAGCCACTACTTCTTTCCTGCAGATCGAGACAGTATCAAGTTATCCACCCTTTCAACAACTAAGTGCTAGAGGCATTGAATTAGAATGAGGTAGGTACAGGTGGCAGCAGCTGCTAAAATATAGGAGTTTCTAAATTTGTATTGACTCTAACCTACCTTTTCTTGGCTGTTTTATTCAAGTAGTGCCTTGATGAAAATGTTTCATTAAACTGCAAAAGGATATTTTCTACAGTTTTTTGTTTGTTTTATTTGTTTGTTTGTTTATTTATTTCCCAGTAATGACTGGGTAGCCTTCCAATATCAGGAGTTTGGAACCTCATTGGCAAAGCCTGGTAATCTTTAAAAATTGAAATGTATAGCATTTTGAAAGGAAAAAAATAGAAAAACGGAATCAAATAGCCAGTATTTTGAAAGTAACGTAGTCATTTTAATGAAAAGGGGATTTAAAAAAGCAAATACGATGCAAAGAGAAGGTTACTATACATGAAATAAAAGCAAACAGAAAAGGGCTGGGAGAAGGACATTCTGACAGTCCTGCTGGAGCAAGTGATTTTAAAAAGAACTACAGGAAAATGAGGTGATATGCAGACATGCATTACCAATAGGACATTTTTCTCAGGTGTTAATAGCTGTTATGTATTAGACAAGTATCTAGAAATCTAAAGTACAAAACAGAATGGCAAAAACACTGTTTCTGCCTCTTTTCTTCTGAACAGTGTGTGTGCACAGTCCAACCTCAGCAGCCAAATGTTGGTTTTGAAACTCAAAAACTAAGTAAGAGTTTCACTAGATATTTGAGGAATGAAAATTTAAGCATAAGAAGGAACTTAATTATTCTTACACAACATTTATGAAAGCAAGGTTATTAAGTCTGTAAGGTTAGTAACAGTGAGTCAGTTTTGGACTGTCAGTTTGGTATCTTAGTGTCCGGGGTTCAGCAATTGCAGTCAGTTTTTCTTCTCCTTAGTAGCTGGTGTTTTGACCTAACCCAGGAACAAGGCTGATAAGACCAATGTTTTTGGTTGTTGCTAAGCGATGTTTGCCCCGACCAAGGACTTTGTGAGCCTCATGCTCTGTCGGGGAGGAGGGGAGGCCGGGAGGAACCAGGGACAGGACCCAAACTGACCAAACTGACATAGCAAGTCATGCCCAGGAGGTAACTGGGAGTTACCCGGAAGGAGAGGGAACTTCCCGGTCGGGCTCGTTTTCGGCAGGTGGTATTGTAGCCTCTTCCCTTGTTTTTCTTATCGTTATTATTATTGTTGATAGCAATAGTGATTTGTGTTATACCTTAGTTACTGGACTGTTGTTATCTCAACCCATGGGAGTTGCATTCCTTCAGTTCTCCTCCCCATTCCTCCGAGAGCGGGGAGGAAGAAGGGGAGGGCAAGAAAGGGGGGTTGAGTGAGTGGACGAGCTGTGTGGCTGAGTTTAAACCATGACACTTAGACAATATGGCACTAGCTCCTTTCTACTCTTCATCCAAGTACCAATCATAGAATCATAGAATAGTTAGGGTTGGAAAGAACCTTCAGATCATCTAGTTCCAATCCCCCTGCCATAAACAGGGAAACCTCACACTAAACCATGCCACCCAAGGCTTCATCCAACCTGGCCTTAAACACTGCCAGGGGTGGAACACTCACAACCTCCCTGGGCAACCCATTCCAGCATCTCACCACCCTAACAGGAAAGAATTTCTTCCTTAGATCCAATCTAAACCTCCCCTGTTTAAGTTTGAACCTGTTACCGCTTTTCCTGTCACTACAGTCCTTAATGAAGAGTCCCTCGCCAGCAGCCCTATAGGCCCCCTTCAGATACTGGAAGGCTGCTAGGAGGTCTCCACTCAGCCTTCTCTTCCCCACGCTGAACAGCCCCAACTCTCTCAGCCTGTTTTCATATGGGAGATGCTCCAGTCCCCTGATCATCCTCGTGGCCCTCCTCTGGACTTGTTCCAACAGCTCCATGTCCTTTTTATGTTGAGGACATGTCCTGGGTTCAGCAATAGCAGTCAGTTTTTCTCCTCCTTAGTAGCTGGTTCAGTACTGTGTTTTGACTTAACCTGGGAACAAAACAGATAACACCGATGTTTTTAGTTGTTGCTAAGTAATGTTTACTCTGACCAAGGACTTTGTGAGCCTCATGCTCTGCCAGGGAGGAGCGGAGGCCAGGAGGAAGCAGGGACAGGACCCAAACTGACCAAAGAGGTTTTCTATACCATAGCACGTCATGCCCAGGATGTAACTGACAGTTACCCGGAAGGACACTTCACTTCCTGGTCGGGCTCGTTTTCAGCGGGTGGTATCGTACCCTCTTCCCTTGTTATTTCCTTATCGTTATTATTATTGGTGATAGCAATAGTGATTTGTGTTATACCTTAGTTACTAGACTGTTGTTATCTCAACCCGTGGACGTTGTATTCCTTCAATTCTCCTCCCCATCCCTCTGGGAGTGGGGAGGTTAGAGGCGGGGGGAGGAAGGAAAGAGAGGGAGGGAGTAGAAACTGGGTTTAAACCACGACAGGACACCAGAACTGTACATAATACTTCAATGTGCCAGGTGTAATGAGTACCTTAAGCCACGACAGAAAACCAGTAAGCATATTGGTGGATCAAGATACTTCTCAGTCAAGACATGTGAATACTGTAGTCCCAATTGTTTCAAGAGAAGGCAGATCCTTAGCAGACAAAATATAAGCAAAGGCTCTTTTCATCTTCACTTTTTGTTGTTGCATGATAGTAAAAATCTTTAAGCCAAGAGGTCTTTCCACCTTTGGGGAAGATGAAGGCTGATGTGGCTGTTCAGCACATATATGGGATAATTTCTTGTAGTACTTTAGCACTTGACCCACGAGATTGTTTAACACAAATGTCTGCAGGTTTTTGTTACACCTATGATCCTGCAAAAGAAAACAGCACATTTGTAATTATTTAATAATTATATATATTTTAACTATGATAGATAGGTGAAAGAGAAAAAAAATCATCTTTTCTCAGGCAAGTACCAGAAACGGTTAGGAAGTGAAATAGTTAAAGCTGCTTTTAATAAATTAATGTAGCCCCAGCACTATTACAAGTAATTTTGTTGTAGCACATATTCTAGGCCCAAAGAATGAAGAGCCTGACAGTTACATTTATGTGAGGTCAGATGTTGGATCCTGTTACAAAATTCTTTTGAGAGGTATAGAAATCCTTGAAGAAAATTAGCATCTTATGTTGTTTTATCTTAATAGATCAAAAGGAAATACACTTTGTGAACAATGTTTCTCAATGTGGCAAAGTAGAAGGGGTGACATGGAAAAACAGTCCTTAGGATTGAAAGTATAAGAATCATAATCCAATGGTAATTGACAATAGAAACATTATGTTTTTTACACAGAGCATGTATTCAGATTGCCTGGTGTGAAATAGCGTCCCATACTGGCCTGGTTCAGTGGTGACAGGTGCAGACATGGCTTTCACTGGCAGCTTAATCTGAAATGATGGAAGAATTGGTCCTTCATTTGTCACTCAGCAATTAACATGCTGAATCTCTGCTTCATTCTAGTTTCTCATCACTTATTATTTACTGAATTTATTAACTGTCTGAAAAGCATTAGGCAGATAACTAGAAGTATCTAACCTACTTCTCATAATTGGCATTAGAAATATTTGTGAAGCTGTTGCCTAGAATCTGATTGGAAAAACCTTCATAAACAGTTGAATTTCTGAAAACTAAATGAATGCAATGCTTACATTCAACCTTTCTATTGTAACTGTTGAAAAAAAAAAAAAAAAAAAAAAAACAAACAAAAAACAAACC
>NDXB01018587.1:1934-39243 GCA_002631895.1 Agapornis roseicollis
TTTTTTTTTTTTTTTTTTTACAAAATAGATTGGATTTTAAAAGAATTTTAAATGGTGTGCGTTCATTTTAATCTGCAGGATTGTTCTGATGGGGACTGATAAGAGGTCAAAAAGTAAGGGAGAGCAGCATTACTTAGCTCTTCCATGATGTACAAACACATCCGGGATCAGACCTGAGTTAAGAGTTATACAAAACATTCCCTGCTCAATAGAGAAGTCATTAAGGGCCCTGTTACCAACTAAAATACAAGAAACAGGGATACTTATTATTCTTTGCTAGTCAGTAATCTGATGAGATTATATTGTTAAACTGCACAGGGCAGAACAAAGTGCTTGTATATGCAATAGTGAAAGTTTGTATTTCTAGATCCCCTCCGTTCCTATACCATGACCAATTCTTTCCATCTATTTAATTAAAAAGTAAAGTTTTCTCTCAGCCAACATCTTATGAAAATGAAAAACATTTGAGCTGACCGCTGGTCCATTAGCAGAAAACAACAATGTTCTATTTTATTGTACAGACACTTGCTTCTGGGGGAGACAAGCTCTAACTGAAATATACAGTTTTGTTGAAAGTCCAGTTGTTCAATGGGTAATATGTTGATAGAAAATGGCATTAAAAGAACTTTTAACAAGTTCAAAGTCCATTGATCTTCTCGGTTTTAAGAGACAGTGGAAGATGCTGAAGAGTCTTAAAGGATCCCCAGGAAGCAAACATACCTGAGGAGGTACACTTAAATTGCAGTTTATGATATCATTGTTTGTGTTGTTAAAACAACTCTCTATGTGGGAGGAGCTGAGTATGGCTGGCTTGTAGTGTGTCTGAGGGCAGGTTAGGTAAAGCACCTGCTCGCAGGTGCTCACTCTTCAATGTGAGTGAAAAACAGCCAGGGGTGGGAGGGGAGGGGTGTAGAGACCCTAATATTGAGTCTTACACAATTTAGATATTGGCTAGATGTCTTATAGTGTGCCTCATATCTAGGGGAAAACTGAGTCTAGTTAGCACAGGTAAAAGCCATCTAATAACAGACCTTTTAACCCCTTAAATCAAGAGACAACGTTATTTCAGGGAAGGGAGAGTAGTACCTCTTGGTTTTGCAGGCAGAGGATTCAGATGTCTTCACATTAGATAAGGGATTATTTACATTAGTGGCTCCCAGCCTTTGCAGTTTGCATCCTCCCAGCAATTTCCAGCAAGGTAGAAACCGACTGTACACTGAACTTAAACCAGTGTGTGGAAGGCTTTGACACTGACATTTATGTACTGATTAAGAAAAGGGATGACTTTCACCTGAGAAACAATAACCTTAATTTGAACAAGACAGTGGAACACAGGAGGAGGATTGGACCTCCCCCTTAGGCTGATACCTAAGGCAGCAGTGTTGGTGGCTGTACCTGACTGCGGTCCCTCCTCCCTGCAGTAGCAAAAGCCTGAATCCCTCCAGTCAGTAGAAGGGGGCTGCAGTGCCCTGTGTTATGGGTCCCTGTTGGTGAGGCCACAGGATGACAGGTATCATTTTCAGTACTAAAGCAGGTGAAATGCCCTTCCTCCTGCACCCTCACTCCAGGACTGAACAGTGCTCCTGCCTGTTGCCCCTCCATGGTGACTATGATGCCTTCCATGACAGAGCTCACTTGTCCTCCCAGCAGGTGCTCTTGCCCCTCTAAACCAGGCTCCCTCATCCCCTGCTGCCTGTAAAAATGTAAAATTCAATCAGAAAGCTTTTCCCACCGCAAAGCAGGGCTAACATGGCTGTGCCCTCCTTCCCAAGGCTCCCTTCATGGAAGGCTGGAGCCAGGCAAGCTCTTCTTAGTGTGTCTGTGCTATCAGTTAAGGGTAAGAAGGAGAAAATGGTTGTTGCGAGAGGAAACAGCCCCGACTATTTTATCCACCCAGTGGTTTAAATCTGTGCAGCATGGCTCTGCCTGCTGCTAAAGAGAAGGTATTTGTCCCACCGCCGGCAAGGCCAGGGGCTCCTGTGGAGCATCAGCAGCCTGCGGCAGCCACGGCCGCTCGGCATTCAAGCCCTGTGTGCCAAAGGTTTGTTGCATGCCGACCGCTTGTTTAGGAGAAACAAATGAAAACCACAATTTAAAAGTGATTTGAAATGTGTATGTTGGTCCTATGCACTGAATAAAAGCGGGCCCCTGAAAGGCAGGGAAGGAGTGTGCGCTCCAATAATTAGAGGCCCATTGTCATGCAGATGCAGAAGAGGGGCTGCAAGCAATGTCTACGGGTAACTGTAAATCGGGATTTTCCTGACGTTCAGGGGACCTGCCTCGCAGGCTAAAGGATGTTCAGTTAGCACAGTTTGCCCTACATGTAATGAAAGAAATATTGTGGTTTGAGGACTGCAGATGGTGTTTTCCAAAGTGGGGTTTTCTTTGTGTGCATCGGTTCTTGGGGCAGCACAAAGGGCCTCCTTGCAGGGTCTGATGTTCAGAGGAGATAGCCTGGCTCGCTTATGTTTCACTGTCCTAAAGGCTACTTAAATAACTTTTAAAACTTAATTGTATGATGAAATGAGACTTGCAGCGTGGTTTACCTCATCACTTAGGTATCAAAGCCCTCTAAACTTAATGCTTTAATCGGGGACAAAGTTAAAACCCCATGTTTGATACAATAGTGTTTTCTAAAGAATGCTGTTCTGGAGATGCTGTTTGTGCTTCACTCCAGCTTCCATTTAGGATTGCTCTCTATGTTTCACAAGTCACAATTTCATAGGAATTATTCTATAAATACTTTTAAAAGAATTAATGTGAACTAGGAAGAATCAGCATTTGAGGAGTTTTAATTATCTTTGTTCATCTTTCATTCAAATTTTTGGAAAGTCAGCAAATCAGAGAGTTACCTTGGAAACAGTTAATGAGGAATACTGTTAGAGAAACTAGCTCAAAAGGAATGAAGTATATTATAGGTGCTTTTAATTTCAGTTTGTCTCATTTAGGATTAAACTTTGTGAATTTATGAACATCTAGTACATATCATATATTATGATCCCAACAGTGGATGAACTCCATTAGATTAAATGCTTTATCTAATACAACACTTGGGTAAGACAACTCTTGCCTTAAAGCAGGTAAAAGTTTTCTTAGGTTCTGACATGCTGCTTGAGGTCTAAGAGTTGCTTTTTTTTTTCTTCATATGAATTTATCCTTTCCAATGTCATTATTCCTGCACACTACTCTGCTCTTCATATCAGTGATATTTGCCAGGTTTATTGCCTTAAGCAGTATCTACAGATTGCTAGCCTAGGGAATATCGTTATTTACATTTCCACAATTCATCCAATATTTTGAGAAAGCTTTGGCACTTGAGAATATTTTTTATATATTGCAGGATTCCTGACCGGTTCACAAACGCCTGGGTAATTCCCACTGAAATTACATAGCATTTTATTGTTTCTTAACAGATGAGGAAAAAGAAAATAATAGAGCATCGAAACCACATTCAACTCCAGCGACGCTGCAATGGTAAGATGCCTTTTTAAAAAAACAAGGAAACCTGTTAGTGTTTTCTTATGATTTTTCCAGCTGAAAAGAACAGAGGTCTTAGACATCTTAGTCAATTCTAAAGGTACTTTTACTGTGAGTGTTTAATGCTCTCATTAGTATCCTGTACAGCATTTCTCGATCAATAACTTGCACTTGCTGGATTTGTTGCAATGTAGGTAACCTCTGATGTAGTTTAGCTGTTCTATTTGGCATGTTTGTTTGCCACCTTGCCAGCCGGTGATCTGTGGTTTGTCTTCGTTGTTATGTTTCTGACAAAAACAAAATTAGAACTGAGATTTTTTTCAACACTCCATTTGTTTCACAGTATAATGAAGCCCGCCTTTACTGAGGGTTTTACTGAAATGAGATCTTTGTAATTTAATGTAGAAGACAGCAAGAGACAAGAGTGTGAAGTTTGACTTGTTTGTCAAAATCCCCTTGAAAATTTAGTGAGGGGGAAAAAAGAAATGTAATTGGGAAAAAAGAAAGAGAAGGTGGGGAGAGGAAAGTTTGTCAGTTACTGTGCTATGACAAATGAACAAGTGCTATTCCCTGTGATTTACAGCAGTATATTAGGCTGCATGTTCTGTAATGTTACTTATACTTCTGACATCCGTTTCTATAGGTTATCACTTAGACTTCTGTTGACTTCTTCCTTAATTTAGGTTTTTAATTCTGGTTTAGCTTTCTTAATATTGTAAGCAATCAAGCATCTTTCAGGAGGTTCCTTGTATCTGGCAGAGCAGAGCTCTGTTACAGAGAAGGCTCAGAGCATGCGTATCTGAAAACCTATACTCATTAGCTTGCTTTAAGTCTTTTAAAGAAAGGCCTTCACTTCACCTGTAAGTACTTCTCATAGTTTTATGGGTGAAAAGATAAAATTATTAGCAAAAAATCCATGTGTTTTTAACAAAATGTTGGCAAAATTATTTTTTCTTCTTCTGTCAGTTCTCCTGGGAGATCTCACTGACCAAACAGCAAAGAATTGTTTATTCAATGAATTTTACCATTTTTCTCTGCCTGTGAAATCCTGTGATTTTGTGAAATACACATAAAAATATCTGGATTATTTCATCTTTCTGCCTTTTGAAGTTGATCCATCAAATTTCAGATTTAAAAAAAACCCAAGACCTCTGCATTGATTTAGTAGGCTGCTCCAAGTATCCAGTGTTCTGCCTTGGGGAAACTTGCAGGTACTTCCAGTGCAGGCAATGACAATATAAATAAAGGCAGTTAATTCTGAACTATTGCTTTCTTGTACCCATTTGTATCACAAAAGTGCTGTTTTTCAGCAGTTTAAGCAAATGGAATAGAGAGTCTCTACAGACAGAGAAAATTATTACAATAATAGTGAAATGTCATAGAGCTATTTTATTATTTTCCATTATTCACACATGTAACTTCAATACAGTTCAAGCAAGATAACAAAGAACTATCTAGCTAAAATAAAATAGCAGGCAGGGCTTACCAGTCCCAAATTCAGAACAGTGTTTACTTTGCAGTAGAGGCAGTTAAGAGCAAATACTGTAGTAGCCAGGAAGTCAGAGTTAATTAGAACATGCCAGTGATACTGTTCCCAACAGAAAACATGCAAATACTGTAACAGTCTTTTGCCAAATGCTTTCAAGTTTCCTCAGTCATAAAGGTTAGTAAATCCCTAAACTCCTGGGATATCAAGCCCTGCTGGAATGCAGCGTGCACGCTAAAGCTCATTCAGCAGTGTTTGCAATAGAAACCTAGAATTTTGATTCTGAAAAGGCTGCTTACATCATCTTCCCTTCCACCTTGCTAGTATACTGGCTTACTACCTGTGTGTTGTGTTTGTTAGGCATTTAGCCAGGTCAGACATTCTCCCCTTTGAGTCTTTTGGAGCATCTGTAATTTCCTCCATTCCATTTTCCACCTAAAATTACATGGAGGAACAAAAAGCAAAGAAGTTTTCAGATTTGATTTCCTTAGCTGCTGTCAAACTAAACTATATGATTAGCTCATTTATTAATAGATCTGCAGGTAAAAGTTTCCCAGTTTAGTAGCTATAGCATAGAACAGTTTTCAGGTGGTTTCCATATGGTTTTCAGCCTATGACTGCAGCTTTGAATTGGTGTTTCCTGTAGAAATTGTGTTTGATACATTAAAAGAAATTACAAGCTCAAAAGGTATGGTAAATTTTTTATTGCTAAAGTAGTAAGCTTTCTTTGGGTGAAGGTACTGAATTTCTATCTGGAAAGCTGGATGCAGTAGCATCAGGTTATGTGTACTACAGAAGCAGCTAGCAACCCATGGTTGTGCTCAACATGTCCAAATGCTGCACTGAGCACTTCCTGTAGGTTTAGTTTTACATGGTTAACAGTTTTGCCTGATGCTACTATCATCTACAGCTAATGATGGCAATGGAGTGTTAGAGAGCAGAAACAGAGGAAGTATCAGTAGCAAGCAAAAAGAGGAGGAAGAAAGTAGTAGGGTAAGTGAAGCAAGACATAAGGGAAATACATAAAGGGTTCATATTGCCATCAATTTGCTAGCTATTCCTTGCCTGACATCCTGCTGAAAGAACCAACAACATCAATCCCATGGAGATGCTTATGCCTTTCCAAAGGCAAAGTGTGTTGAACACTATAAATGTCCTCATTTATAAAGAAGAAGTAGCTGAAGATGCCAAAAAGCATCTCTGGATGACTTTCAGCCTGGCTAAATATCCTTTTCCTGGAAACAGGAATGATGCTTTTGTTTCGTTTGTGACAGAAAATGAAGTGAAAAGCCTGATAAATGTCATATTACTGCCAAATACATCATAATTGGAAAACTATGTGGGCACAAATTTAAACATAATGGCAATACCGATATCTAGTATTGTGTTCTTATCCCATGTTCCTGTGTTCATTAGCACCTATAAAGCTGTACCTTGCTAAACACTTGGTTCTAAAACATTCATGATAATTTCATTAGTGGACTGGTTGATCAGATTGTAAGTGTGAAACTTTATTTAACCTCATTTGGGGGGTGTGTGTTTACTTCTGCAAACACAGAATTATTCAAAGCACGGACAACCTAATTCCATGCAGTAGTTGCTTACAGTGTAGGTGCTCCGCATAACAACAGTGTTGTGAAGCTAAAGTCAACAAAACTATTCTGCTTATTTCAGCATTCATAAAAAGAAGTAAAAAAGAGGAAGGTAAAGCATTGCTAGATAATGGATTCTTGCCAGATTATAACAATTTCTGGGTAACTACTAATGCTTCGAAAAGAATCTGTTCTAGAATCCTTTGTGATTAGCAATGGTTAATACCAGAGTTGTTCTGTTGCCTTCATAACTAAAACCCAGTTTGACTGTGCTATAGAATAATGTAATTTAATCCAGAAGTATGTAAATGTATGAAAAGGAAAACAGTAATAGGGACAAATTAAAATTTTCATTCCTGTAGAAGGATTAGGGGGTTTATTGCTATACTGTAATGATACAAAAGGTCTCATTGAAGACTGCTGGGTTTCACATGGCTTTATTATAACATTTAAAATGTTATATATATATATTATTATATTATATTCTGGTAATGATGTTAGGTAGAAGATTGAGTTCATTATCTTTCTGCAATACTGTAGAATGAAGCTGAATTCAAAATATGATAAAGTTGTTAAATAAAAGACAGGAAAATAAAAGAAGTGGAGCAAGATGGGTTTTTGATCATTAAAAAAAAGTTCAGGTATAATGGATCATTGTTCAGTGTCAGACTAATGACTCTCTGTGAAAGAGAGGAGAAAAAGAGAAAAATTCATCAGATATGAACAGAAATAATTAACTGCTTTTCTTTCTGTCCTGTCTTGGTCACAGAAGCTGACATTCCAATTAGCAGCTATAGTATACAAGCGAACTCTCCTGGCTTTGAAAGGAGGTTTTGTTAAAGCACTATGAATTTGAGGAAAGATGCCATGACAATATTTCTGTAGAAACCAAGGAAGAATAGGTGTTGCCCATACAAACTGATTCCATTCATCTAGCCGGATATCTTATTAAAATAGTTTGCAGTCATAAATGATCATGATAACTGAAATGGAAGGTAGGTAGGTCCTGAAAAAAGCAATGGAGGAAACAAATTAGGTATTTGGAAGGTGTCCTATAACTATCAAATGACAGGCAGTTATTTACTGTAAAATTGGAGGTCTTTGAGGATATGTAATAATTTCCTAATACATTTAAGGAGGAAGCTGCACCTATCTTCTCCTAGCCAGCAAGGCAAACAAACACATATATAACTATATATGCATACAAGTGACACCATGGGTGACAAGATCGATGGGTTTAAGTTTATTGATTTAAAGTTAAGCATGTACGTAAATACCTCTTTAACGTTGTTGGATCAGCAATCATTAAAACGTTATTTCAAAGGCATGTTTCTTCTAGTGTATTTATAACAGTCTTGGTATAAAACTTACTGAGATCATTTCAGATTTTAAAGATTAAGCATACACCTATTCATATGTTTGATGCATAATTTAAAATCTTATAGTTGGTTTTTGTGTGTGTAAATCATAGTTTAGTTAGATAGTTAGGGCTGGAAAGGACCTTAAGATCATCTAGTTCCAACCCTCCTAAATGAATAACAATAGTTTCTACAAGACAGAGAAGGATGTTATTTCACTTTTTTATTCAGCGTTTTATTCGGATCATGGGGGCTTTTTTTACATTATCCATAAGATATAGCAAGAAAACATTATACAAATACGATTTTGTGCATATCGTATCTTGAGTATTTGCAAATACCTTGCTTTAGCCACATCTCCTTCCTCAAGGTAAGGAACTTTGCAGCTGGACAGCAATGAAAAGAGTGTCATGAATCAAAGGTGACCTGTCCTGTAAAGAATGAGAGCATGCTTCCCCCCAGTGAATGTTATTTTGTAGCTGTACATTTGTTTGCTATAGAAGACTTTTAGGGTATAGCAGAACATGAGTAAATTTTTTCTGAAAACTGTCATTTTGAAGCATGATCAAAACCTAATATCCCTTTATGCTAATCTCAACTTGCCTGAGAACTCATGGTCCATGTTTTTGATAGCAAGTATGAACCAAATCAAGCAAGTAAGTGTTATGAAAGTGAATTGGAAGGAGCACTTGGGAGCAAAGCAGAGAAAAGTTAGTACAGAAGCCAAAGCTGGAATGCTTGGTCTTAAAGATACAGCTTTGCATGCTGTTTATCATACAGGACATCCAACATACTTGCAGTTCTCTCTGTTTGATGTTTGCTTTTCAAGGCTGGAAGAGAACTATGAGATTGCGGAAGGTGTTTGCATTCCTCGAAGTGCTCTCTACATGCATTACTTGGACTTCTGTGAGAAAAATGACACGCAACCTGTTAATGCCGCCAGCTTTGGGAAGGTGAGTCTAAACAGCGGTATGAAGCCTTGAGCTCCCACCTGGTTCAGATGAGTTCAGATTACTGAAAGGAATTAAATCATAATTTACCATTAGAGATAGAGATATATAAATGGAATCTTCTGTGTTCAAGTTATTGGGAAAAGGCAGAGATTTTAAGTATTTTTATGGTTGGAATAATGTCTAATCATGACTAAGCTCCAGAATACACTACTTTATTTTTGATTACTTCAGTCCCCAGCCTAGCTGATGTTGGAATGGAATACAATATTGGCAGCTTGGAAGTTGAATACAAGCTGGTGTAAACACATCTGCATTGTGACCCACACTGTGTTAACAAATACATAGTTTTTAAAGATAGAAAAGTAAAATCTCAATAACTGAACTCTGGAGCCTGTCTATGCTATTCTTGTAAGCACGAGATGGAAATCCCAGAATTAGTGACACCAGCTCACACTGGCAAATTCACACAGTGGAGCACAATGCCTCCAAGATGTGAAAGTCTAGAAAGCATATAATGATGTCTGCATGGCACTACAAGAACAAGCTGCCAAGTTACCTTTGCACTGGGATTCCTCATGCTTCCACTTTCCAGTACAGCTCTAGTAAGAGCCAGTGCAGTCAATTCCAGACTCACAGCAGAGATGCATTCTCAGCACAGATGCAGCTGTGCGTTGTCCAGATGTGAGCAGTAAAGCTCTTATATTTATACACCGCTAGCAGGCATTAATGACTGGATAGGTTGTTCCATAAGTATGAATGAAATTGTTTGCTGTACATATTACTGCTACCAAGTGGTATGTATAGTGGCAACATGTAATTTAGGAACAGTGAAAACAAGAAATAGCTTTCATTCAGGCTAACACATTTGAATCGTGGGCAGAATTTACATGATGCTACTTCTGCAGCTGTTAAAAGCTTCTGTAAATTGCAAGGTGTAAATATTCTGAAATTATTTAATCAGAACACAAATCTGTCAGGGACTTCACCAATTCTCAGTACACAGCAGTCTGGTTACAGTGTACATTACCCCATCCTCCTTTTCCCCTGACCCTTGTAAATATACCTGTTCATTTGTAGGAGCAGCTTGACCTAGCAGTCAGATACAGCATCTGCCATACAAAAACCATGGCATTCCACTGTGGTTTTCATGTGCTCTGGTCCAAGTATTTTCCACTTGCATGCAATGAAGCTCTGAAGCAGTGATGCATTAAATTTTCCCCCTATTTATTTATGGAGAAGTAACCGTACAGAATCACCCTAGTAGTCTCTGAAGCTAGTGCTTTGTGCGGCCATTACTTCTGGATCTGGGAACTGAGGCATCTGCTGAGGTGTGTCCAGGAACCTCAGACAATGCTGGCACAAGTATTGAAGTAAAACAGGCTTCTGCATCTGCGGAACCCACAGCAGATCTTTTCAACCTGTTATTGCAAAGAAAGTGTACTGCACAGTCCTGAAGATCTGTAAGGCAGACCCTCATTCAATCAACAGTTTGCGGTCAGCTTCTCCTTAGAAGCAGGTACGTGGATGAAGTTTTAGCTTGGAGTTGTTATCATCTCACTTAAATACCATATTGGCAACATGTGTTGTATGAACGCCTTGGAGGCAGTGCAGTGAAACAGGTGCTGTTTGAGGGGTTCTGCACTTAGCTGCTGAAACAGAGACCGCAGACATGTTTGTCCTCTTTGGGAATGATCAGGAGCCCTGCAGCTGTCATCTCTTTCAGAGAAAGGAGCTAGTTGTTCAGTGAAATTGTAGACAGTTCGCCTTTCAGGAGACCACATTGAATTTATGATTCATCTTTGAACTTTAGCTCTATGGGCAACATTAAACATTTAAGCTTTTTCTTTACCAGACTGCTAGTTTTTAGAAAGAGACATGGAGTTCAGCACATTAAACCAATCTGTAATAAGTAGCATCCTAACGTATTGTTACTTAATTACATCTTGGTTATCAGAATGGTGTTGCTTTCCCTTCTAAGAATAGCACTGAAGACATATGAAACTTGCCTGAAAGTGTTCTCTCCATATTAAGGCTTTGTAGGCAATGCTTCAGCCTATGTTTACTACTTAAGCCTGAAGTAAGTCAAATATACCCACAACAGAGCATGGCACGGAGAACAGACAAGTTGTTTGTGAACAGCTGAACTAATGGATTTTGTTTCCTGCCATCTCTGATGTTCTCTAAATCCATAGCCTTATGTAAATCTTGTATGACATCTCCATGTTTCCCCACAGTACATTCAGTAATTTCCAGGTCCTAGTCACTACATCAAGGTGTTGATGCTTTCAGTTTTCTGACACATCTGCTGCACCTTCTTTCTATATTACTTTTGGATTCCTTCACATCTCTCTATCTATTTGCCTACTTTTTTCTCTTCCCCCCACATGCCAACAGTTGGGCAAGAGCAGCACAAGTGGTGCTGGTTCAGAGCAATTAAAGTGTTGCTTAGTTGTCTCATGCTCATGGCTGTCCAGTTAGGCAGTGCCAAAAAGCTCAGCTAAAGCCTGAGTTTTCTTCTCTGTCTTCTCAGTTTTAACTAGGCTCTCCCTATTATCCAGCCAGTGTTTTCTATTAAACCTCTAGGACATGGACTGGATCCCAGGCGTTTGGTAATATTAGATAAGTGAAACAAAAAATGGTCTGGGACGTGGAGAGATTAACAGAGACAGTAATATCTCACAGACTGCTTCCTAAGGAAACCAGGCTAATAGCAATAAAAGTAAGAAGAAGAAAGAACAAAATCACTGGGCAAATAACATCTTTTTAAAAGCAGCTTCTTAAAATACATACAAACCAAAGAAGGCTAACATGGTCATTAATGTGATATATTCTTATATGACACAGGCAGCTGTAGCTTTAATGTGACAGCTAAGATTTAAGTGCTTTACTCACCCAATTAATATGTGAAAATTACAGGCAGTGTTGTTGATACTAGCATTTGCCAATCTGCTATGCTACTTAGTCTGTCATTGCAGAACTTTTTTCCTGCCTGCGAATGACAGGACCAAGCACTCTTTTACCCATATATTTTAACTAAGCAGTGACTGGATACAGCTCAGAGTCAGCAAGTGAAGACTCCAGTGTTAAACTCCTGCTCTTACTGAGGCAGCAAAGCATATTGTATTCAGTGGGATCGTGATTTCATCCAAAAGTGAAGCAGAATAAGTGAAAACATTCCTTGCAACCAGTGAGAAGACAGGGAAGTAGCGTGAGGAGGGGCAGGTATGTCACCAAGTTGTTAACAGTAAAATGTTGTATATAAGAAGAAGCCTTCTCACAGGGAACACATTTAGTCTGTGAGTCTTCAGGCAGAAGGAATGAAAGCCCTCTTGCTGAGGTCACTTAAAAAAGTTGGCAGCCCTGTGCCCCTCAGCCCTCTGCTGCAAATGCCCTGGGCTCTGCTCTGGGACCCTGTGGTCTTGGGGAGCAGTTTAGGGCATTTCCAACTGGAACTTCTGCCACTGCCTGCTGCAGGGAAGGCTGAGCAGATGCGTTTTTTTCTCCCTGGACAACACGCTAACCTAAAATACCAGTGATAATTCACACACTGAGCTAGGAATTATGGTGGATGAAGGCTCCAAGTCGTTATTCTCACTATGTCTAGTTGCAAAAGCCATATCATTCTGAATTGGATCCTTCACTGAATCAAAGAAAAAGCAGGAATGCTCTGGGCATTTCCAAGCCCCTCAGTAATTATTGTGTATGGATGGATACCATAAGGCTTATTAGTTCTCTCCTTGCTCTAGCAAGTAACCCAGCTGTTCAAGTGAGTTGGCAGGTCTTTGAGCTTCCTTTTCACTTTTATTTCCAACACTGATTTTTGTTTCTGTTTGTTTTGTAACCCAGTATGAGCTTTATTTTCTTAAGCCCCTTGGAGATGTAATCTTCCTCCTCTACACAGGTTTCCCCTATACTCCACCTCCTCAGTTCACTGCTTTAAATTTACTGTGTAGTTCTAAGTCACTTCCTGGACACTGCCACATCTCTCATTCAGAACACTCAGTTTCTCATGATGCAACCTCTTCTGTATCCCCATGAAGTGTTCTTCCCAGAACTCTCATATGCTCCATGGAGGTTAAATGCTTTCGTCTTTTGTTTTGCCTTTTTTAATTGTGGAGCTTTCCTGCCATGCCTTTTGACAAACAATAATAAATTGATATCTGAAAAGGAAAACTAAGGAGGCCAACACTTTGTAGGCTGCTTCTCCCCCAGCCTGAGGTCCACTTACACCCTTCTGGCAGCATAAGGAGGTCTAACAGGGATGCATGCCCACACAAATTTTAGAGCCTCTTTGTTGCTCCCTGACTGGCTTTGCTGTAAGGAAAAATTAGACTCTGATAAATTTACTTCACTAAATAAAGAAGGGTAAAGTCCACACTAGATTTCCAATACTGGGTAGGACAGAGATCTTTTACATTTTTGACCAATATTTTCACCCTGTTTCCAAAAAAAAATGGGCTGAGACACAGTTACACCAGCAGAAAGCGTTCTCTTTCCAACAGTTTTCTTTGCTCCAGGGAGGTACAAGCTGTACCAGCCAGAGTCCTCTTTTATCACTATGCACTGTCTATGCCCACAAGTTCTGCCAGCAGGACTGCTCCTCCAAGCATGATTAGCATAAATAAGATTTACAGCTTTATGCTATCATGCTTTATGTATTTGATGTTTAAAAAGGACAGACAAGTAGCCTTATTGAAACCTTTTTGATAATAATATTACAGCGTGATTGCATACTGGTTTGTCTTTGTATTGGAAGGCACACCTCTGGAAATTGCCTGCTCTGCATAAGGAGATACTTCTCTTGAAGGTGTGGGGATTTTTCCTTTGCTTTCCATTTGCTTCTAAGTAGCCTCAATAGTAGTGGTACAGCAAAACCAGATTTACTCTTAGTGCTCTCTTCTGGTAGACTAAAGCAGCACTTGCTTTATATGAACAATTAGTACACATGGGATCTTTTTCTCAGAACTTTTTTTTCTCGTCACTATAGAAAAGAACTGGGGGAAAAATTCAATCTGAAGCTGAGGATATGATTCCTGTTATTGCATGGAAGGACCATATCAGTCTGTCAGCACTATCCAACCAGTCCCTGCTTCTTCTTCATCCCTTTTTAACAGCTGAGTTTCCTGATAGGAGGACAGTTAACACCAACATGACTTTTCTTCCAGATCCAGAATCTCCTAAGCTCCTCTGTGGAGGCCATAACACCAATGCCGCAGAAGCAAGCAGTTGTGCTGGTGTGAGGAGTGGGGGTTCCACAGTGTAGTTGGAAAGGTCGTTTCATCCTTGGCTTTGCTTCATTGATCTCTTATATTATTGCTGACTATTGCCTTTTCTCCTTGAGCCTGGGGAGTAAGAAAACCAGCTGCGACACCTCAGTCTCTTTGGAGTGACTTTTCCTTTCCCAAAGATTTGCTCTCTAGCAAAGAGATTTTTACTGGCATCTGGCTTCTAGTTAGGTCTTCAGCATGAAGTAGAGTGGCCTCTGGGCTGCTTTACCACATGCCTTGTCAACACATCCCAGAGGCTGTTCTTACAGCACAGGGTCTGCCAGAGTGCAGGGATCCTGGCGCTCAGCCTTTTCCCACAGATATGCTGGGTGATGGCAGTAAGCATGCTGGCACCGGTACAGAGCAGGGGGAGTTGTGCAGCGTTTTAGATCTGCTTGACTACAGCAAGTCAGCACTGAAAGTGGCTGCAGTTCAGCTAAGCGTCTGAGTCAGAGCATTTGATGCTTGCATCTTTTGTTGGGATGCAGTAATCTGTTTGATCATGCCTTAGGCCGAGTTCCATCTGGCCAGACGAGATGCTGGAGGAGAATATTGTTGCATGTAGATGAATTTGAGGAGAGGTCTCACAAGCTTCACTAAAGGGTCCAGTTAAGCTGGAGCTCCTCACAGAGTCTAACCTCCGCAGCAGGCAGAATTGGGCACAGGCATTAAGGAGGGTGCCAGAGGCTTTTCTCAGATGAATCAGTGATAGACACAAGTTCTTACCCTATAGCCAGACCGTGTGCTGTTCCACAAAATTATGAAAGCAAGTGAAGAGAAGCGGGAAGGTTATTGAATCTGAACAGAAAACAGATCTGGAGTCAAGAATACTGGATCTGTACACTACAGTCTTCTCTCCTGGGCCATCAAGTAAATGAGCAGATATTTGAGAGGGTATAGACACAGTCATACCTCTTCTTTTTGTCGCACAGTTTGGTGGATTTGGGGGACAGAAATGCTATTTTCATAGAATCATAGAATGGTTAGAATTGAAAGGCACCTTAAAGACCATCTAGTTCCAACCCTCTTGCCATGGGCAGGGACATCATTTTGCAATGGACTAATTTGATTATGCTCTTTCTTATTAGCAGATGCTTCTTGGGCATAGCTTTCTTGACCTTTTCCTCAAGGTAATGTTGTGTAAGGCCAGCCCCAAGCTGTCTTTGAGCCCAAAGGTACTTGTTAACACAGATGTTAATAGTAACAGACATCTGTTAATAGTATATAGTTATAGTATATAGTAATAGTTAATAGATGTTAATAATAATAGACAAATCAGGGCATGATTTTCTATGGGGAAACCTCAAAATGATTCAGCTGGAGTAGTACCAGGCCTAAAAGTCCTACTTATAATTTAAGCACACTTATCGTAAGTTGTCGATATCAGCATTGTTTATGTTTCACAACAGTGAATAAGGAAAGCATAGTGTGGGAGTATAGTTATATTTGTCATTACTGGTTTCTTTCCAGCTGCCATGGCAAAGAGTTTTAAAGCTAAAAAGCCACAAAAGAACTTGGTAAATAAGCACAGGTCTTCTGTGCCTGACTTTGTAGAACAAATGCATGACCTCTAGATAAGTGTCTTGAAATCTGAGTTGAGATAAATAGAGCCAGGCCCTCATATGAATAATGGTTATCAAAGGAAAGACAATTTATTCCCCTATATTTAGAATCTCTCTAGAACCTCCCAGAACTACAGAACATAGAGCCTGAAATCTGCTTCTCATTCTGGCAGAGTTGTGGCTGCCCCGTCCCTGGCAGTGTTCAAGGCCAGGCTGGACAGGGCTTGGAGCAACCTGGTCTAGTGGAAGGTGTCCCTGCCTGTGGCAGGGAAGTTGGAACTGAATGAGCTTTAAGGTTCCTTCCAACTCAACCCATTCTATGAATGATTCTATGTAGACAAATGCGTCAGATGCTTTGTAGCATGGTTTTGGGTTGGGTTTTTTCTCCTAATTTGTTTTGGTATTTCATGTCATTTAGATGCAACAACTGGGAAACAAATTTCACAGTTTGATAGTAAATGCAATGAGGAATGGCAGGATGAAGGCAAAATAGGCAATAGATTCTTCATTTTAAAATTGCAGCTGGCCCTGGTTGTGCTGGAGATGTGAGGAGAGATGCAGTAGTAGAAATTACAGCTGTCAGTAATCAGGATAAAGGAATGCACCTTTGCAGCCATTTGTGGGTAACAGAACAGCTCCTGCAGTTAGCCATATCTGAGGTTAATAGATTGTGCAGATTACAATACAGACCTTTACAGAGAAAGTGCATTTTTCTAGGTGTTGCTTATGAAGCTTTCTGTGTTTTGCATGGATGCTCAAGCAACTTGTTTATTTTTTGTTGCATTATTTTAAGAACAACCAATAATACAAGCAACCAGATATTTAGTTCAAGTTTATTCAAACACCTCTACTAGATTGAAAGACCAAAAAGGGATAAAAATCCTATTAGCACCAAGATTTATGCAATATATGTTGAATGTTTTACTCCCCATGTTGTAATCTCAATATGCGAGAATACGAGAAGACTTTTCTGTGTTCACTTTGGTTGCCCCATATATTCAGAAAGGAAAGGCCCATCAGAAAGAGAAAGGTCCCCTTATGTTCCACCTGCATAGGCATTCCTAACAGCAGGTATAAGGAATGTCTGCAAAAGAGCTACAGTGATGTGGGTCTACTAGTCCCCTGAAAGCATATAAACTATATATATGTTTTATACTGTAATGACTTTTATTTGGCTCTTATGTATACAGTAGGTAATCACCAAAAAATCTATGGAGTTGCAGAAGGGCAGTTCTTAGTATTTCTTTTAATCAAAAAAGGTATAAGATCTTCTATAGGCAGAAGGCAAGATCAGATCTTGAGCAGGGCTCAGAAGAAAGAGAGGGAAAACACAACTGAAGTTTAGTATCTAAGAAAGAAATTAAAGGAGCATTGGTTTCTGAGGCTAATATAGAAAGGACAGAAGTTATTTGCACAGTAAACTCCTGGTCTACATCTGTCTCAAAACCAAAAAAGCCAAGTAGCATAAAATAATGCCTAACAGTCAATACTGCCACATAATTTAGGTGGAAGTTTACTTGGAAAAAAAGTAAAACCTGTACCCTTTTACTTAGCATATCTCATAGGACAGCCGGATTTGTGGTTACTTTGGAGAAGTATGAGATGAAATTTCAGTCCCATTGAAGAACAATGCTAAAAAGCCTGTCCACTCCAAAATTCCCTTGGTACCACCCATGAGATCTTTTTACCACTGCTTCTGCTGAGAAGCCAGCACTGCTGTGAGAACAGGGACTGGGCTCCGTTCAGAAAGCAGCTCAAACTGCTTGGTCTTGTCCTGATTCATTTGATTGTGCAACCCCATTGCAGTGATGAATGGAAAATGATCCAACTTGGTTTTTAGATCCAAACCTGAATTTTCATGTCTGACAGTTAGGAGCCCCCTTCCTTTCCCACCTAGCTGTGAAATTAACTCATTTCATCTGCAGGTCATAAAAAGTTAATAAATTGGAACACAATGATGATGTATTGTATAGGGTGACTTTTCAGGCTGAAGGTACAACTTTAAAGATCAGCATTTTGGGCCCTCTGCTTTTACAATTGATTTCAGCACACAGTGAGCTCCACTTTGTCCTGGCTGATGTGGCTTCCTCTCTCCTTTTGGGGAACCTCACTCCCTTTGGCAATATCCTTGCACAGGGATTTGCATAAAAGTAGCTGAATATAAACATTTATAGGAACAGCTAGTTCATTTAGTACTTGACTTGTTTTATTCCAAACACAAATACCCATGCTCATGTGTATGAACACCCATGAATGAGTATGCCATGTTATACATACTTTACATATGCAGCATTAGGTCAAAAGTCCTGACTTTCTTTTTTCCAAAGGTTTGCTAGATTACTGTCTGTCTTTTTCTTTAAATTATTGGTATAGAACATTTGGAGTGATGAATACTTTTCAGCTGCATTTTGGAAGCTGTTTTGCATTGTTTAAAATGTGCTGGGTTTTAAAAAAGAAACAAACAAAGAAAAGAGAAAGGGATCATCTGATCAACTGCTCCATTATTCTTCCCTTTTTCCTGATCACCTCTGCCCTGGTATGTAGAAATTGGCTGATTTATTTAAATCCCAGGAACTCCCATGGCATATGGTTCATAAAGTAGCATTTACAGTGTGCATTGCAACACTTCATCACTACTAGAAAGGCTTGAAAGTAATATGGGTTTATGTTGTTACAAAATCAAAAATAAGGTAGAAGTATCTCTAATACTAAGATTTACTTTTGATTCTACTGCTGTAAAATCAGATTTTGGAGAGGAATGGTATTTTCTGAATGACAACTACCACCAAAAAATTAGGAAATATTTAGTTTTTAAATCCCTTAGCCCCAGACTCTCATCCTCAGAAAGGAGTTCTTCAACACTGCCTTTTTTCCCACAGCCTTGTGGAGCCCCCAACCCTGTCTGCAGAAAATGAAAGGGAGAGGGGTGGGATTAATGTGTAATTAAAGGGAATTTGGAAGGCTGAGATGTTGCGGAATGTTAGATCAGTAGCTGGAACAGCATGTGGTGTTCTTTAGGCAGGCTTCATTGAATCCATACAAAACAAGAAAGAAGGGCTGCTTGCCTGTCTGCTCATTTATCAAACAGCTAGGCTGAACTTTCACAGCTCCACAAAAGTGTTTTACTGTTTGCTGAAGTTTTGCTCCAGAAATTAAAGCTGAACAACCTAGCGGCTCTGAGTCTATGCCGCGTTTCTGACATCAGCCATGTTGTGCAAAGCTCTTGGAAACCAACGGAGGTCAATTTTTGCACGATACAAAGAGAGGATGATTGTGCATTTGCTAAAAAAAAAAAAGAATAAATAAAAAATACTGAAGAAATGGTCAAATATGTGACATTGTAATGTCTTTATTGATATAGCACCTTTTGATCCAAATATGTGTTCCAGAGCTTTCAGTCATCAATCAGGATTAAATATTTACCACAGTGGCAAAATGGCTAATGGAGAAAAAAAAAAATCCATATTATTTAATCAATTTTAATTGATGTTTTCTCCTAGTTGGACAGTTACATTTCTTCTTGCATGCCTGTTTTCCTTTAATATTAGTTGTCATTTGCCCCAAAGAGTAAACATGTAGCGATTTATTTGATGAAAATACAGTTAAAATGGATTATAAATTTAAAGCAGAAGAAATTCCTTTTGGAGGTGAATCTTCAAGGCTTCCTGAAATCTTTCTTGCATGACTGTTCTGCCAGAAGGGCTTTCCTCCTACTGCAGATCACACTGAGAATCGGGTTCAATCCTATGAGGTGCTGAGCCTCGCAGAGCTTTTTCATCAGTAGTAGTCTGCTTGTCAGAGGCTCTGATTAGTGAAGGCACAATCTGCATTCATTAATCCATTTCCTTAAATGCATCTGGCACTAAAGAAGTTTTGTTTTACAGTAGCAATGTTCCTTTAATCTCTGCTGACAGACTAGAGTCCAGATTCTTGATGATACCCTGCTGGTTTTGAGATGCACTTGTTTTCTGCAGAGGATAAATTGATTACAAGTCCTCTTTACAAACGCAACAGCGAGTCTTCCCTGGTAGAAGTGTTGCCCTGTCAAATACCAAAATCCATTCAGTGAATCATCTTTTAGGAAAAGGATTGTTTAATGGCAGGATTGCGAAGGCCTTTTAGAGAACTGTAGCCTCCAACAGTCTCAAAAGGAGATTTGCCTCTATTTGCAGCAAACCCAATTTTGCTGATCCTGCAAACTGACATAAATGAATAGTAAGCAAATTCTAAGCATAATCCTTAGTTTAGAGGCAGAACTAACCTTAGATTTTTTAGGAAATTTATTCTACTCCAGTAACTCTTGATTTTTTTTATGTAATATAATTGTAGTTACTGGAATTATACTGCATTTTAAAGTCTTTCCCCTCTTCCCGTTATGGAAAAAAAGAACAGGTTTATTTCTGATTTCTACTTTGCTGACATTGCAGTACAGTTTTTCTGCTGTTCTGCCTTAGCAGTCTATATTAACTACTAGTAAGTGTGCTTTTCTTTTTTTCTAATATTAATTCTATTTATTTGCAGATAATAAGGCAACAGTTTCCACAGCTAACAACAAGAAGACTTGGAACCAGAGGCCAATCAAAGTAAGCAGTGTATGGTATTATTATCGTCTCACACCGGGCCCCATCTGGCTCTGGCTTTAATGAATAGAGCAGTATCAGATGAGGGAATAATTTGTCCACTTGGGGACTTAAACACCAACTTTGATGGAGGTTCCATTGTAGTCTTTACATTGTCTTATTGATTCAGTGGTGATCCTGCAAAGGTAGTTCAGTGGAGGCCTTTTACTGATTTCATCAGTGTTATTTTCCATATTGTTGCTACAAAGTCTTTCATCTCAACTCACTTTACACAATGTAAAGGACAATCACACCCAGGGGTAATGGAGCTACTGCTGGAGGTTTGGAAATCACAGCTGGTTAACATCATGCTTCAGTTTAGAGGACAGGTGGCAGAATGTTATCTGGAATTCAGGTAGTAACATACATTGGTCTAAGATGAAATAGTTTGCAAACCTGGATTTAACCACCATTTTTCCTGTGTAAATGAAATCCAATGTACCTTGTAAGTGATCAAGGAGTTAATTTATTGCCTTACCCAAAAGATGCTACAGTTCATCCTAATACCAGATTGGAAAATTGATTCAGAAAGAAGAATGCACTTCCTGGGGTATTTGACTTTTTCCAGTTGTTGACAATATGTGATTCTACCAATTTATAAACAGGATAAAGGTTTTATACGTCTTTTTCTGCTTGTGGACTCCATGAAATTTTTTCACTGGAGCTGGCTCTTTGGAGATTTGGAGCTTTCTATTGCAAACATAAGCCCCCTAAAAAAATAAGTTAGAAGTCTGCTTTTATTAGTTAGCTTTCAAAGAATCCTAAAAGGTTGTCTAAGGGTAGCCCCTATAGATCTAAAGTGGAAAACTACAGAGGGGAAATGAAAACCTGGGGCAGTGTGTTTGCAAAATTTTGCTGGTTAAGTTTCTCTTTCAAAACAAAGCCTATAAACACAGCATTGCTAAACGCTGAGAAATAAATATGTAGTGAGAATTGAACATACATGCTAAAGACAGGATGACCCTCTCTTTAAAGGAAAAAAAACAAGAAGTTAAGGTGCTAAAAGAAATACCATTAAAATTAACTAACAAGTGGTCCATGCTGAGCACTATCTCTTTGATGGGACTAAATGTCCTCTCCTCCAGCTTGAGCTTCTCCTAGATTATATAAATCAGCTTTCTTTGTCTAGACTAGCCATATTTAAGCAGCTAACTGAAGACTTAAATTCTCTTCCCAAATGCAAATTCAGAGCTACCATAACATGACTCATAATAAAGGTACCAGAAATCTCTCAGGTGCAATTTCTGGACTAGATCAACACCATATGAGGAAAGCATGGCAGGTCCAGACTCAGACAATCAAGATTTAGCACGGAATACAAGTTCTGTGGAGGTTCATAAAGATGGAGAGAAAGTGTGCACAACTTGCTTTACGGAAGCATTTGTGTAAGAGTAACCATTGTCAGCCATCAAATCACTTTGACATTGCCTACAACTTTGGTACTTGTCCTCCCCTTTAATTAAAGGAATGAGCACTGCTGTATTTCCAAACTGGAGCTCCTCCTACAGGTCCAGTTTGTCTGGAGTCTATCAGAGGGGCAAGATGCTCTTGATTTGCTGACTGAAGATGTCTTATGTCTCCAAGAATTATGTCTCTTTACTCTCAATGAGGTTAAAAAAAATCAATGAGACTTAATATTTCTTGCATAGTTCCCCCCTAAACTTCATATCTATCAGAGAGGCTTTCAGATCATATACTCCTCCCATGCCACCTTTGCAATGGTTCTGCTCCCTTGTGTAGCAAGTAAGAAGGGGTTTCTGCAAAGCATGCTCGTTGTGCTCCACAAGATGCTTGGCCCCTGAGAGTCCCTGGTTACTCCTGTGAGGGAGATCATAGTTACTCAAATCTTGCAATCTCATAAGCTATGAAATTAAGTTCTTCTGCTCCAAAAGAAGATATGTACATCTTCATCAGTGGTTAACACCCCAAGGATTATAAATAGCATACAGAGGAGTCATTCTCATTGGATCCAATGAAAAGGATATATTGTACAAGAAGTATAAACACGCACAATATGTGCACACTGTGCTTCTTTACAATAAATACACTTCTTGCTAGACGCCGCAGAGCTGTAACAGAGCTCTGGTTTTGTTTTCAGGAATATCTAACTGCATTGCAACTTAGTGTTACATAAAGAAATTACTTTAAGCATTAATGCTTCAGTCCCTTTATCACCAGCTGTGGTGACCAATCGCTGCCAGTATGATTTTCATTCCAGTTCCCTGCTACTGCCAAAGGAAATTTGGCCATAGAAGTGGTTAAGATTATCTGACTTCACACTGTTCTGCCTTCAGTCTTTTTATAGCACTGCTGCTTTGTAACATTACAAAGTTCAGAGCTACAGTGGTGCTATGCTCTTGGTCATCAGCTCCGAGGCTTTCTTTTTTTGCAGCTGGGTTTATTGCTGCACGCATGCAGCTGTTCTCTATCGCACTGAGCTTAAAACCAGTTCCACTGCAGGTGAGCCGTGAGAAGGCGGCTGAACATGAAAGCCAATTTCTTTCTGTAGTTTAGTTTGAAACTCTTCAACTATGTACACAACAGGTTAGTTAAACTGATGGAAACTACATGTTGTGAAGGGGAATTTTCTTTCTTTCTTTAAAGGAATGCTGCAGGTCCATGAGAGTAAAAATCATTCTACTATTTACCACAAAAAAGATTGTGTTGTCTGCATATTAATCTTCTGTAGATCAAACTTTCAAGCCCTGTTTACTGAATTAAGTTAGGGGTTTTTCTGATATAAATACAGAGAAGTGCTTGGAAAAGAATCTTTGTAAACTGCACCAGTGAGTTTTTGTCATTTGGGATGGTAAAATTACTGAAGGAGAAGGGTATCTGGAAAACCTTTGGAGTTAATTTGGCTATTGTTGTCCATATGATTTTCAAGCTTCCTGGAAAGCTTGGATTATTTAACACTGTATTCAAGACAGCTTTTATTTTCAATGGACAATAAAGATCATCTTCTATGGGCATGGCAAGGGAGCCACATCCTAGAAGTTTGCTTCAACTCCCCAGGCCTCCTCTCAGTCCATCTGTTCTGGTAGACAAGATTAGGGCTTCCAGCTCTTTGCCCCCACTTTCTGCTGGAGATTATCACATGCACTGATCTGTGGGTGGATGACACTGAGAGAAAAAGAGTCGCCTGAGTTAATTTAAACTACTGTCACTTAGATGCTCCTCTCTCACTGATGTAATTGTTGACCTTTGTAAAATCAGTTGATTTTGCCTAAAGCAAACTCAAGTCCATTCAAGTGAACAGATCTGCTAGGGGTTGCTCTGAAATCACTAACTGTCTGGGGAGTACAACAAACATCTGAAGATGGCAACTTCTTCTGCCACCATAGTGGGATCAACAAGACATTGTCTCACCATGGTATGATAGGCTTTTGATAGGCCATAAAGAGAAAATTGGAAGTTGATTGAAAATTCCTTCTAAGAAAGCTGGGCAAATCAAAAGTATGTGAGCAATACAGTCTTGTGATGCATTTTGTAATCATTAAAAATTATTGCTTTGATGCAAGAGTTAGACTGGATAATCAGTGCTTCTATTAACACCTATAATGAAGTTAAGTTGTAGAACAGATTGTGCCATAAGGATACCAATCCATTTTTATAGCACAGCCACAATCTGTAATCCCCACTGTGGAATGCATAGGCAGAGTTACAGTGTTGTGCAGTATCCCTTGCTGATCAAAACCCAGTGCTGATGCTAAGTCATGAAGCAAACAATTTGAACTGTACATTTCCTACCATTCATTGCTTTCCCACATAAGCTTTTTTCCCCCTTTCTCTTTTCATTAAAGTGTTTTCATTTTTTGAAACATTTCTGATCAGTTCATTTGCAATAAGGACTCAGGCTTTTCAGGGATCAAACCAGCCCTCAGCAGTCTGAGAATCAGGGAGCTGAAATAACAACAGAAGGGCCAGTCCAGAGGGTCTGTACCTCTGCTTATTGCTAAACTAAAGGAGCAGCTGCACGGCAGAGCTCTGCCAACAAGTAGCTTTAGGATGCTTTTTTTTCTTAATAATAAGAAAAAAGAAAAGAAAAAACAAGTCCATTATTTTCCTGCCCTGCAACAGAGTCAGCTTTATTAACTCTGAAGAGAGCTACTTTCACCAGGAGGAAAGATAATTGGAAGCCCAATATATTACCTCAAGGTTCTGCTACTGAATCAATGCTTATTAATAATGCATAAACTATTAAACAATCTGTTTTGCTGTGAAAATCATTGGCATTATCAGTTTCTCTTACCCCATTTTTTATTATTTATTTCTCAAACAATCTGCTTCATAAAATATGCTTCTCTATGTGTCAGGTACCACTATTATGGAATTGCAGTGAAAGAAAATTCCCAGTATTATGATGTGATGTATTCTAAAAAAGGCGCAGCCTGGGTCAACGAAACAGGAAAAAAAGAAGTAACCAAACAGACAGTGGCGTATTCACCACGATCCAAACTGGGAACGTTACTGCCAGAGTTTCCAAATGTCAAAGATCTAAATCTGCCAGCCAGTCTGCCAGAGGAGAAGGTAACAGTTTGGAAATCTTTTCTCAGCTTGTCTCGTGGCTTTTTTTTCCCTGATCTGGATGAAAGATTTATCTAAAACATAAAGACTTTAAATCAGAGTAAGTTTAATAATGCTTTGACTTTATTTATGGGGGACTTAATTACTTCATATAATAGGAAGACATGTCTTCCCTTAAAACAAGCAGCTGACACTATAGCTGTACAATATGTCTAAAGCTCATGCACGCTTCTTATTAAAGTTACATTGCATATAGCAGGTGAGGCTTGAGGGGAACTTTTTTAAATATATTATAGCTCTTTGATCTGTGAACACATTTGACAAACTGAAAATCAGTTCTGATGCTTCCATGAGCAGAGAGGGACCCGAGCACATTTCTTATCCTTGTAGACTAGAAATTCAGGGAATCCTATCAGCATATATGACAAAAGTGCTCTGGCTGCCCTTGGCTGAGCTTGCTAGTTTTCTGATGCTATTCACATGTGTAGTATCAATGTAAAGTGGACAAAAGAATAGGGGTTTATAGTTCTTTATGTCCTAATTAGGGCCACATTCTCGTCTTTGATCTCACTGAGGCTTTTTGCTCCACTTATATTTGAAGAATCCCCATTGACATAGAAAAATCCATGAATTCAAAGGGAGAATTTACTTTTAAGAAGAAAACTCACCTTAAAGCTAATCTAACTAGTCTTCGACTGATTTCATTTTTTTTGTAATTGTGCATAGGTAAGATAGGAAAAACTTGGGTTTTTGTTCTCTATATTCTGATATTTTTAAAAGCAGATTTCTTAAAGTAGAATGATCTTTTGTGTGTCTCCCTCTCATTCTTTTTCAGGTTTCTACCTTTATTATGATGTATAGAACTCACTGTCAAAGAATACTAGACACTGTAATAAGAGCAAACTTTGATGAGGTATGGTTAGAAACTACAGTTGTAGTTTAATGATATGTAAGATATTAACAGATCTGAGAGCTTACTTTGAATGCGGTATTACAAACTGACGGTTTTGTGGTGAAAGATCCTCTTCACGAGTAATGAACAATGGTTATACTTGAGTATGTAAAGTGACCAATGATGTTAAATCTCATAACACTGTGCAAGTTAGAGGAATGAAAGCAATGGCAATGTTTTTGTCTCTTCATTCTCCAGCTGGATTAAGGTAGCAATATCCCCTTACAGGATGCTGGGCAATCCAGTTCTTACAAATCAAGAAGTATGTCCATGATCACTTTCTAAGCTTTGAGTTGGGGCTGAGCTCTCTTTGAAGGAATCCTTCTGAGTGTTCAACACAAACCCAGGGCAGGTGCTTTGCTGGTCTATTAACAATAGTGCAGGGTGGTGCGGTGCCTACAAAATCCCAGATATCCCAGAAAACTGTACTGAAGTTTCTGATTGCTGAGAGCTACTTAAGTGCAGCTAGGAAGGCACACGCAGCAGTTCATACCATCCATTACCTCATCCATCCATTCATACCATCCAGCAGCTCAGCAGTTAATACCATTCATTAGAAATGGATAAGGTTTATACCTGCTACATATTTAACTGACTTTGAGGGTTTTCTCACAATGCATGCAATTAGAGCTGAAAAATAAGATATCACTGGAATGCAAGCAGGTTTAGATTACATGTGAGGAAGGCCTCTAGTTCAGGAGAACAAATCTGTAGAGATGCTGAGGGCCTGATTCAAATATGGCAACCAGGTCCTGAAAAAAATAGAAAAAACAAAGGAAATGGATCTTTTGATTCTGCCTTCTGAACAATGGCAAGAAATCCCCTGCTTTTCTTCCTTTCAATGTTTAATTCTCACACTCTTTTGGTTTAAAGCTGGGGGTATTTTAAGCCATTGTACCCAGTCTAGATGTTTCCATGAGAGAAATACATGAAGCATATTTAGGAAATGTTGCTGGATGAGTGTCAGAATATTTTCTTAAGAACAGGATGTTATATTTTATTAGGGAATGAGTTAGGATCAAAGTTGGGGAAAGAGATGAGCAGCAACAATGTATGAGTGGCAAATATTCTTTACTGCACCTGGTTCGATTACTCGTTTCAGCACAGATTGCATGCAGAAGGTTATCATATATGAATGCCAGTGTTTTGACTCCTCTAGAACTGACCATATCATTCACTGACTAATACCTTTATTTCCTAAATGAAAATTTTCAGAGGTATATTTTGCTGTGTCTGAAATCTCCCCATTTTCTTTTTTATCTCTTTCCATTCTTTCTCCTCTTTCCTTCATAACGGAGGAAAGAAGAAATCCAAAAATGTAGTGTTTCTTTCTGAAACAAAGACAGAAAATGGTATATTTACCTCTGTAAGCCATGTGCTATCCTTCTCTCCCTTCTTACACCAAGCCCTAGATTGCATTCCTTTGTATACAGGGACAGAGAGCAAAGAGAGAGAAAAAGGCTTGACATGTGGAAGCCAAAGAGTTACACTCACCAGCCACTGATGGAAGGTAAAAATACGGTGGTTCTCATGGGTCTCTCTACTGTAGTAGCACAAACGCACCCTGGCACCAACTCAGTGTCTCCTCACCCTTTGGTTGATTATCCCATTGTGTGCTGCGCTACAGTGTAAGCCTGTCTAGTTAAGGAATATGCCTTGCCTGTGTTATACACCATCAGTCCACACCTGGGGTTGAAACAAATGCTATGTAAGCAGGATTGTTTAAAGAAAACTGTATTTGTGGCCTTTGATTATTTTAATTTAAACATCCCTGCTTCTTCTCATGATTGCAGGTTCAAAGTTTTCTTCTGCACTTTTGGCAAGGGATGCCTCCTCATATGCTGCCTGTGTTGGGTTCTTCAACTGTAGTGAATATAGTGGGAGTTTGTGATTCAATTCTGTATAAAGCAATTTCTGGAGTTTTGATGCCAACAGTACTACAAGCATTGCCTGACAGGTCAGTATAGCTAGCAGCACTGACCACGTTTTAGCTCAGCTGTCTTTGCTGCATGTCTTTTCCTCTAGAATGGCACCAGTTCTCAGAAAGCTGCTTGCTGCCACCAGTTTCCTGAGTTTAATTCACAATGTCAGTTCAAAGGAGTTGAAGACCTGATGTGATCCTGAAGAGAAGTTCAGATTTTAACAAGATTTGTATTAAGAAAAACTTGTTAATTTTTGTCTGATAAAGGATACCACCTTCTTCTTGGTTTGTAACATCAAGTTAATAGTTGTATCCCAACTTTCAGGGAACGTCAGAAGTCTGCAGGCTTCAGATTGCCATGCTGTCTTCTGAATACTCAGACATTGTTCTGCTACTCTGGGATAACAACATAGCAGTATTCTGAATTACAGTGACAAGAGGAGCTGGCCTGGCTGCCCCTTTTGTTAATACTTACATGAATATTTAGGCATTGCAGCCTAAGCATTGGTCTCTGGGTACACTCTTGGAACCCTATTGTTATTCTGCTTGCCAGGAGTATAAAACATGAACATCATGCTTGTGAAGTTTTGGACAAGCTGGTTTAACTGAAATACTACCCTGTGAAAAAGACATGCATGTTTATTTTAGAATCACTTTAATAATATCAGCAAGCATTTGCCTCTTTTGTTTCAAAGCTAAAATCACATTTTCAATCTATGTGGCAGATCTCAGCTGTTCTCCTCCTACCTGGAGCTTGTGTGAGTCCAAGAATTCTTGTTTCTATCGGTAAAGCAGGACAGAGATCAACAGTTCATAGCAAAAAAGTGTAATCACTGAGTGCAGTTAACCTGATTTACCCTTTGGTTTTCCTAATACGAGCATAAGGAAACTGATACTTTTCTAAATACATGTGAACACCATTAGTATTATTTGACTGATGCATTCCTGAGGTTGAGTAATTTATTAGCAATATTGCTCCAGGAGTTTCTTGATGGTCTATTTGGCCCTCAAGTTTTTAAAGGTGTCCCTAATCATGGTGCATGTTTTCAAGGTGTTGTTCTGCCCTTGTATGTGCACTGCGTGACAGCTAAAGTACAGGCAAAGTGTTTTTTTCCACAAGAAACCTGTTATAAGTACGTGCTTTCCTTGATAAGACATGTACATTTTTACAAGCTTTGCACCTCATGCCCCCTCCAAATCTATTTCACTGGAAGGATTAAACAGAACAGCAGTCCTTTTCTCAAGCTGCTTAGTTCTTTCATAGCAAATAAGGAGAGACTTGAGTGTGAATATAGACTTTTGTAATGCATATAAAGGGCCAGATTGTGGCTATTAAGCCATAGCCTGCACTGGAGGGGGTGAAGAAGGGTCTCATTGCAATGGAAGCTCCTGAAGTAAATCTTGCTGACTCAGCCAGAATCCTCCAAGGGTCTTCCTGGGAACAAATATTGGCTATCCAGAAAAGCTGCTTTTTAGATGCTGCTGCAGTTGTCATCCATCCCCTGTCCTCTTAAGGTGTCTGTGTAGAGTAGAGCAGTCCTATGGCCATGTTTATTTTACCAGCTCAATTCTCTGTGAAGTGCCTTAGGTGTACAAACAGAAAAAGCTGCATGGCTGAAAGGCAAAGTTCCTTGCATGTTTCCCCTCTTATTTGTGTATCTCTAGTATTGCTACAGGCTGTGCAGCTCAGCCTGGCAGAACTAACTGCTTGTGTCCCCTGCATAACACCCTGCAACTGTTTTTGGACACTGTAGTTTAATACCAAGCAATTCCAAGAAGGGCAGAATGGGCAGCCTACCAAGTTTAGCAGGAAATGATGGAGCCATCAGGACAGGGTAGTAAGGAAGAAGAGAGAAATTTCACTTGCGTGAGAGAGGTCCTGTCCTGTGCAGAGTTAAGCAGGCGGGTCCTGTTTCACCCCCACTTCCCCTATCTGTGTGGGCTTGGCCTGGAAATTCCTCCCCACCATCATCACCCACTCACTGGCTCCAGCCTGCAGAGTGGCTGGTTGTTGCTTCACTTGCACATCCCTGTGTGCATCCGTATAAATGTGGGCACAGATGAGCTGCAACCTAAAGCTTGATCTATTGTCTTCTTTAAACAGTTGTGACTTTATGTCTTTATGTTTGTATAGAGTGGGAATGATTTTATTTCAAGGGGAGAATACTGTTTGTAAGCATCAAAGCAGTGCAGTACAGAGAATTTCAGTCTTTGTGAGGTTTTGAACATGTTTTCCTGCGAATGTTTTCAGGAGTTTTAATTCATGCTACAAACCAAAATACATCAGTAACTGTGTAGTAGTGAGTTGTAAATAACTGACTCATAGTGTTCACATGTTCACAGATTTTATAGTACAGAGCACAGAGGAAACCTGTTCTGATGTAGTGATTTTTCAGTTTGACACAGGTGATCCGGAAGTTTGCAAAGCAACTGGATGAGTGGCTGAAAGTAGCTCTCCACGATTTACCAGAAAACCTACGAAATATCAAATTTGAATGTATGTATTATGCAATCTTTCTCCTATTAACCTGGGATGTACACAGTGCTCATTGATTACAAATTAATTGGAAGTGAGACTAGTGTTCTTTTAGGAATTAAAGCCTGTCAGCATTATAAATCTTGCATTCACTTACAGTCTCCACTTGTTCATGAGAACCAATTTCATTTAGTGAAATGAGCCACTGCTCAAAAAGAGATGATTTGCTTTTTCTTTCTTGTGGATTCTGATAAGAAATTAATTTTGTTGATAGTAAGTAAGCATTAGTGACGATACTAGGCACAGAAAATTATTAAACAAACCTTTAGGCTAGCACAATTTGAATACAGCTTGAGGCCCTTACTCAAAAAAGTGCCAGAGTTAAAAATGAAGGAGATCAAATTACCCTGTCACCACAGGAAAGGGCACTAGTCCTTTTCAGACGTGCTTTGTAGATGCCTGCAGTGCACATCACCTATTGATAAAGCCTGCTTTATTTCATGGCTCTCAATTCTTTGCCTTTCATGAGCACTAAATTCCACACCACAAAGTTAAAGGGGAAAAAAAAAAACCCAAACCTAATTTAGGAGAAGGATTAACTATTTTGATCAGCGTGGAAAATTAGTTGTATATTTGACTGAGAACAGTCAGATTGTAAGCTGGAACAACTAATTGTAGGGGTTTTTGCACTGTTTACTGATTTATTTTAAAAGCTACACAAAAAACTGAGAAGATGCTTTGTCACGTCTTGGTCAGCTCAAAAACACTAAGAATCTGAAACAGCAAAATCTTTTCCAGTCTGATAGGGAGAGAGAAAGAGATGGATTATGCACTTGCTAGTCATTCTCAACCTCTATGCCTTAACTGCCTCTGTGTAGAGTACAGAGGGAAAAACTACTCTGTGGCTATGACTAAGGCTTGTTTGGATAGATCTGCAAGTCTTTGGTGATTTTTAGTATAAGGGAAAACTTGAGTGCCTCCTACCTTTTATATGAGCGTTTGTTGCTTCTGCGATTGATCCCTCCTCATCAGAATTTGTGATAGTGTAGACAGCCAATGGAGGTACTGACAGGAGTAACTGCAAGCCTTGATCATGTTTGCATTACCCGAGTCACAGATTTCAGAGAAAAGATGTACAACACAAGATTTTAAGTTCATTTTCTAAGCTTAGAAAATCATCTTAATGCAAGGTCCTTATCACTTGGAAAGAGCTAAAATAAGAGCATCGACTGGCAAGTACCTTGTAGGCATCTTACCCCATAGCGTATTAGTACATCATGTAATCTCTTTTAGAAACTCTGATCAAATTCTACTTGAAACTGTATCAGATTTTAGCTCCTCCTAGTCTAGTCAAAAGACCCTTCCAAAACTTGTTTGCATTAACACTTGGAAACCTTTTCTAATTTCCACACATAATGTATCTATCATTATTTTATGCCCACTTGTTCTTGCACCAACATTTTTCTTTCTGTTAAATAGCTCTCTCTGGCCTTCAGTTCCTTTGTGTATCAAGAGAAAATTTGCTATGCTGAACAAGCAAAGCTCTTCCATTGTCCTCTACATTTCTCTTGTCACCTCATTATTCACAGCATCTATAAATCATTGCTGTAATATGCCTCTGTAAAACTGATTGAACATCCAGATTTAAGGCTTTAGGTCAAGGTTTAAACACGATTAAATCTGGGCTATTTGAATGATCTTTACATGCTTACAATTGTATGCAAGAAACTGGATATATTTTTCTGGTCCTTGTTTTAATTTAGTAATTTTTGAAGTAATTTTCTTTATTAAGCACAGTGTGCAAATATGTGTCTTTTTTTTCCTGCAGTGTCCAGAAGATTCTCACAAATACTCCGTCGTCAGACATCGCTAAATCATCTCTGTCAAGTAAATATTTCAGTTACTTAAGTTTGCTGAATGCCATTTTTACTGACTTTGGAAATAATTTTATGAATTGATAGGCTGGACTTTACCTAAAGAGGAAGAGATCACGTTTAGCAGTCTGTCTCTGATATTTATTGTGACCACCTTCACAAAGTCAAGAAGTAATCAGCAAAAAATACTTCTCTAGACAACCGGCAACCCCTGATTATTAAATTCAGCAGGGTACTTTTATGAAAAAAAAAATAATCACTATTTGATATGAATAGATGGCTCATTTCTGGGCAATAAATGAAAAACATTCAATGGATGTCAGAGCAGGTAGTAGTATTAGTAGGTCAATTGCAAGGTAAGAAATATTCCTATATGCCTGGCAAGAAATTCCAAGGCTAATTGTATATTATAAAATCATGCAAATTAGGAAAAACCCAAACACTTAAACTGCTGAGGTTTTAAACAGAAATAGTCTTGCAATCATAGCACGTGAATATAAAACCTACTCTGAAGTGTTTGTTTTTCATCAATTAGTTTAGATCACAATTACCTATCAAAAAGTCATGAGGCCAAATTCTGTGTAGTATAAAAAGGGGGAAAACGTATTCAGTTAATGAATATTTCACCCGTGTATTGGAATAGACAGTTTGCTTTCTTTGTCACACTGAAAGCTCTACTTTTGGAAGGTGTATCCAACACTCCTGTGAGTGAAGTCCACAGGAAGAAGCTCTGAGGGAAAAACACTCCTGCAAGGATGTCTTTGTAGATGTCTTCCTCCACTATTTTAGTGGTGAAGGCAGTGATACCAGTGCTACCTTTCCCCAAATATGGTGGACCATCACTGAGCTTTGAAGGTCCATAGGGATTCAGAAGAAATCAAGACAGAGAGACCACAACTGTCACACCTGGGACGAAACACTTTACTTACATGAAGGACTATTCAAATGCATCACTTCCTTGGGGAGGCTGATAATCTTGGTGTGGGTTAGCATCTCTGCTTAACTTCCAGAGATCTGGTGTATATTATATGACCATGACTTTGTGTCTCAGTCCATCCACCCCACTGTCAGCAGCAGACCTGCATCTCAACCAACCAAGAAGCAGATATGGTGCAGGGACAAATGAGCTTTAACCTTTGCATGTGACTAAGGGAAGAATGAGAGCCTTCATAGTTTGGGAGAAGGGAGGGTGCAAACCTGAGTGGGATTGGTTTGTTTTCAGCTTGATTTTCCTTGTTGCTTTTTGGTTTTGAACTGAAGCTGGTGAAGAAAACCAGCAGAGCTATTAGAAACTGAGAAGACTAGCAACAGCACCATCAGATTAGGATTGTTCATCAGGGTTTGTGGCGAATGCAATCAAAATACTTGCACCTGATTTTAGTTGGCAAAATTACTTGGAAGTTAGCTCTCTGTGGTTAGAGGGCCTTGTAATGTCCATAAGACATTAAGTTGGTGGGTGGGGGTCCATGAGGAGAATCAACTTAGTGAGCCTAGCTAAGGAAGCGTAAAAGGGGATAAAGTCTATTTTTAACCTAATATACCATGAACTAATGAATTGATTGGATTGGATTACAGGCATCAAGAACAGTGATCCACAGTGCAGACATCACATTTCAAATGCTGGAGGACTGGAGGAATGTGGATCTGAATAGCATTACCAAACAAACCCTCTATACTATGGAGGACTCACGGGAGGAACACAGAAAACTCATCATACAATGTAAGAACAGAACTCTCAAATAAGCCAGGTGAACTTGGTTTCCTCCTGGAAACATAGCTCAATGAAAGTAACACTGTTTCTGCAGCCATTGGTTTGCTTTGAGTCTCAAGATAAATATCAAAGTGTAAGGGAAAGCCCTGTCAAGGTCTTATATTTCGAGGCATAGATCTGGGCACTCTTCCATTAATGAGCTTTTTCCTAGCATCCAGAATAGCCAATGGCACAAAACTTGCATCCAGATTTAGGAAGACTTTTTCCCATAAACCTGAGCAAACTAAATCTATGCATTAAAGCATTAAATTTGATGAAGTTCAATCTCTACTGCTGTAGAACTGCAGGCAAGCTGCCTTTTGAATGGCTTTGACTGTATTTGTCAATTTCTGTAAATTTTGTAAACTTTGTAAATTCTACTTATGAGAAGGTCCATGTGTATTTTCATAAGCAAGATCATTTGATGGGGTAAGTGTTTTCACCCTGAACTTATACAAGTAAGCAGAAGTCCCATATCAAGCAAGCTCACTGGCTGGTTTAGAATCTACCTAGTAAAGTGAAGGACATGAACCGAAAAGTGACTTCGGAGATGCTGGCAAATTGGTTTTAGAGTCAAAGGTCTTTTGCAAATATAAAATATGAATTGCACTGTCCAGCAGGTGTGTGGGGTTGTAAGCTTAAGTGTAACCCTAGGCACATTGAATTTGTCCTTCTGAGGCACCAGCATTGACCAGCTTTTTCTTTAGTATCATTCATAACCTCACTTCCCTGTGAACCCACCTGTTGTATTATTACCTCTCACCTGAGGAGGACCAGTCATCTTTTATCCAGAACCAGCTTTAATGGGGAGCAACCTGGGCAACCACTTGTTGGATCATGGGTGCCCTGAAAGGGTAGGTTTGCCAGTAGGGCAACACTTTCCGTGAGTGGCTGGGAAGAGGAGGAGTGACACCTTCACATGTACACTGGACCTTGCAAGGTTGACTTCGGCACTTATCCCACTATGCTAACACCAGAAGTCTTCTCCTCAGTTTAGGGACTGGTGTTGTATTCTCTGTTACTTCTGTTTTCCAGCAAGAGGTGCTTGGTACTCTTTCCTCTCATTCTTAATCCTTGATTCATTTCCTGATGGGTCTTTTTCACCTTTTGAGGAGATGGAAATTTGATGTGGTAACAGGTAGCATATAGTGAGACTGGAGCCCAGAAGCTGCGTGCATCCTTCAGATATCTGTTCCATTTTCAATATCTATCCGACATTCTCCCACTGGTGAAGAGAGTTCTTAAAGTTATCCCTAGTAACAGCAACAGTTTCCACTTTTGTTCAGAAAATACTTAATTTTTAGGAAAGGTTTTTGTATATGTGCTAACTATTTAAATACAAAGAGAAGTGTAATAAAATGAAATGGAACCTTCCTGAATGCTAATGGATTTGGACGTGTTTTGCCATATTTTAGGCCTCTATAAGCAATTGCTTAGAAATGGCAACCAAATATGAATGTTCATCATGAGGTGGGATTCTACTGACAAGTGCAGATATACAGAGAGATTATTTTAGAACTTAGATGTTTTTTTCCCCATCTCTTTGATGTTTATTATCTTTTCAAAGATCACATTCTGTATGACTCCTATGACACGGAGTTAAGGCCTCGTTTCACATTCTTAGTATTAACAATCACGAAAGTACAATTTCCAGCTACTGTACCTGGAAAAACATGTTTATAAGCTTACAAGCAAGCTTTGAGAGAAACAGAGTAAAATCACTGGCTACAGGAGAACCTCTTTCCTGTTCTAGTATGGTAGCTGCCTCTGATATGGTTTGATCTTTCCTTCCTTTCTCAGATCCTGTTGAGGCATTTTTAACAGTCACTAAAGGATAAATAGTTACTTTTCTCAAATAGGTCATTGCACACAGTTGCATTGCTCCAGCAGCAAAGCAGGAAACTGAACTGTTTTCCACTCTTGTTTCCCTCTTTGCACAGCATATGAGTTACTTAATTTGCTGTATCAGGTAAGGGTTTTTTTCAGGCAAATATTCAGGTGTGGAGACAACATTTAGGTTTCTCTGTGATCCTGTTCTGAATAAAGGGAGGTTGCCCATTCACTAAGACAATGAAACAAGATAAAGATGGCCCAAACATCACTATTTTCCTTCTTCCACAGCTAATGTTTCTGATATCCAGCCTTTTTGCAAGCCTGAGTTAACAAAGTTATAGTCAGGTGTGAAGCAAATGCATTCCTGCTCATCTTGCTGATCCAACTTAGACACCAGGGAGCTTGTTCTTTGCATTATTGGCAGCCTCTATCGCTTGTTTCTCCACCTACTGTCTCTAAGCTTTGCCTCCACCACCTTCCTCACTGTCTTTCCTATGGTGGCGAATTCCTTCCTCCTGTTATTTATTACCAAACAGAAATGGAAACGCACAGCACATTGAGATCATCCTGTAACACAGCAGGTAGAAAACTATCATTCTTCTTGGCTTATTGGGCCTTTAATTTTAGCTGAATTGAAGAATAATTTCTTAAAATGCCAAAGCACACAAATCTTCATCTTCCAGCTACTGATTCTATGAGAATCAACTAGAGACTTGCAGTTTTGAGAGCTGCAGTTGAATGACTTGGTTTTTTTGATCTTCTGTAGTAAAATATGAATATGTATACTTAGGAGAGGTTTAAAAGTATAGAGGTTGCTTTTGAAAACTCTTCTTGATGAATTAAGTATAGCATTTGTGCATTGGTAGCAATTTGTTTTGAAGAAGTAGAAGTTTATGGAAATTCTGTGTGTGTGTGTCTGACACTGCAAATAAATGATTTGCAGCAGTTAAGTCACATTTCTGCAACTAAAGCATTATACAGATGAGAGCCCTATCAACAATACTCATCCACGTGATGCTTAGAAGATTCTTTACGCATTTCTAAATCAATTTCATGCATGACCTTTTTTCACCATCAGGGTCAAGGCCTAGCTTTGCACTCTTCGTAGAGAACACCGTAAACATTTCACTTCCGGGCACACTCGACAGCTGTAGCTTGAATCAAAAGCTTAACTTTAAACAGTAGGCTGTGATTTGTTCACATTAAAAAGCCACATTGACTCCATCACTTTCAACAGAAATGAGATAGGAGACTGAGCCAGCTTACTGGGTCAGCACCAAGAAAGATGCATTTGTTGTAATTGAGCAATGTATTATGAAAACCACAGCAAACCTGTGATGTTATCAGCAGCCTTTTTGTGATTTGTTTCTCTTTTGTTCAAAATGGAATCCAAGTACTGAGGTGGGCTTTTTTTTGTCTGCCAGTGTATCAGGAGTTTGATCACCTTCTGGAGGAGCAGTCCCCCATTGAGTCGTACATCGAGTGGCTGGATTCCATGGTGGACAGATGTGTTGTAAAGGTTGGTAAGCAGGAGTAAGGACCGCAGTCATTTATATGTATTTTGAGCTCTATCCAGGTCATAAATTTTTAGCAAAAAACAGAAGTAAAAAAAAAAAAAAAAAAAAAAAAAAAAAAAGAAAATTGGTAAAAGAAAGACAATAA